>PVJC01006999.1:0-52986 GCA_004026665.1 Murina feae | reverse complement strand
ACCTCAGCTCCTCCAGCTAAGCTCCTCTGATCCCCAAATGCCTTTCAAAATTATATTTCGTCTCTGGACTCTAATCTACGCACAGCCCTTCTCCAGATTCCTGAACCCTTCTTATTGCTGGGACAAGAACCCCAGCAAAAAACATAGATATTTCTTCTCCAAATAAAGACTAACAGAGGATACATGATAAAGTTTTCAAAATATTTCATAATCAATTTTCAAATGTCGTTAAAAGATAAAAGTAATATATACCTTGGAATAAATGTTTTGGGAAATATTCACATTATTTTATACTTAAATAAAATATTAAAATCTTATTATAGGAACAATTAAAAAGCTTATACAAACTAAAATTTTTAGATCACTTACCCAGGCAACAGGGGGTTTAGCAATAATTATTCAGAAATTATTTTAAGAAAAAAATTAGCTAAAGTTTAGGTGTTTAGCTTTTATCTTCATTTACTAACTTGTTACATTATTTTAATTAGTTTTATATTTATTAATCAATAATGTTATCTAAAATATACATGTATCATTTGTTAAGTGAGCAAAAGAATATTATTTTTTAGCCTTAATGTAGAACTGTCATAACTTCTAGTATCCTTGCATACATTAACTATCATAACCCTTTTTCTTCAGCATAGCATCTATTAACATACTGTAGCACGAACTTCAGAAGGAATTGTTTAAGAGTATGAATTACTTTGCAGCCTAATCTGTATTTGGAACTCTCATCTACCACTTATTTTATTACTTTTACAAAACTGGGCAAATACTAAACGTCTATGCTTCCAACTCTATAAACTGGGGAGAATATTATGTGTCAGAGGATTTTTGTCACGATTTAATGATATATGTAACCTAACTAGCATAGTACCTATTTATAATTGATACTTATGAAATGATAGTGTTTCTATAGAAGAGATTATTTACCTGAATATAAATAATACTTAGTTGTCAATGCTATTTCGTTCTTTTGTGTGAAATGTGATATAGGTAACACTGAATAGAAGTTCATTAGACTTCCAGTCATTCCTTGTCACCATTTTTTCGGTTATTTTATTATACAACAGACGACTTGAATAATTAGGTAATGGCTTTCTGTGATTGTAGGTATGGTTTCCCTAATTCAGATTACATATAAACAGAGATATGGAATTAGAGCATTATGGTGGCTAATTTGCCGTGCTAATGTTTGCACATTTCCTGTTATATGTTAGGATGTTGCTGTTAGGTTCATAAAAATTGTTCACTCCTCTCAACTTCTTTTAAGGGCTTATCTATATTTTGACTCAGTGAAAAATTTAAATATTATTTAATATCTTTATTATGACAGCTACTAGTGATAATATAGATTATGGTTTAAATATAATGAAAATATGAAGAAAGGGACGGTTTCTTCAGCTCTGATATGACAGTGTATAGCATCCTGACGTGCTATGCCGCCCTGGTTATAATAATGGCATATTTCAGGAGCAGTTCAATGCTCTTACGTGCTGATGCTTTGCATTTATTAGATGGAATTTAGCTGCATTTTGTATAGCATTATTGAATATTGCTATGTAGTTATTATTATTTTCTTGCCTAAAGTATCTCTGTGAGTTTGGCATCAACCCAATATCTGGTTGACCGTTTGCCAGTAATTGTGAATATTACATTAGGATGTTAAATCATTCTATTTATCAGACATAAAGTTGCTAAAATGGAAATTAGTTTTGCATTTTTTAAAGTTTAAAAATATGGATGGTATTAAAAACTCTATAACCATGTGCAAATGGGAATTTTAATGCATATAATTTTATAATAATGTTGAATGTCTTCAACAGCTGAAATAATTTATTAAAAATCCCTCAGGAGATATATTAATCAAAATATTTATTCACAAAATCCTGCCCTGTTAAATACATAAGGATTAGCCAACTCGTTTATAAATCTGTTCTGAGCAGAAAATCAAATAAATGGAAATATATTATTGCAGTAAATATATTTTGCTTACATGAAAACAAGCAAATATGAATCAGAATAAGAGCAATTAAGAAATGCTAATTATTCTCAGGTTTTTTACTCTACTATTTATCTTTAATTATGCCTAAGCATGGGTTACTTAGAAAATACAAAAATGAGATTATGATAAAAATGTTCAGGATTTTGAAAACCTCAGTCAGCACAATATCTTACGTTATATTTCAGAATAACACTTTATGGAATATTATGAATTCGTGCATTGAATGTGCAATAATTCAAAAAGAAAATATGTTCTAGTAATATTTTAAATGTATTATGTGCATATTTGAGTACAGTATATAAATTACAATATATACAATATATTAATTATATATTATATATTGATAACAAATGAACATAACATACATGTAATCTTCTGCAGTTTGCTTTTTTCATTTTGTGTTTTGTTTCTAAGATTGTACTTATATGTACTTCATAGCTTATTTGAAAATATTTACTTTTTCATATTTAATTAATAATGCACACTAAGGTTGTTTCCAAAGTCTTAATTTACTAAACAGTGCTACCATGAATATTTTTGTACATCATTAGGTGCACATATGCAAGATTTCCTGAAGTATATTAATCTAAGAGTGGAGTTGTTGGATCATTGGGGATGAGGGTTTTATTAGATAGTGCGAAATGCTTTTCCAAATCAGTTGAATTAACACGTTTACGAATCCACAGTTTTTGTTACTTTAAACCCTTTCCAGAACTTGGTATTACCAGGGTTCTTGATTTTTACAATCTAATGAATAAAATGTTGCTATTGGGTCTTAATTTTCATTTTTTTGATTAATAATTAAATTAAACATGTTCTCTTTCATTTATAAGCAATTCATATGTTAGGTCATAAATTTTGCTCAGTTTTTCCATCAGGTTATTGATTTTTTATCTGCAGTGCATGCTAGATACTAATTTTTGATCAGTTAAATTAATAGTGGATATCTTTCCCCAGATGGTGACTTATATTTTCTATTTTTATAGTGTCTTTTATTGAATAGAAGTTCTTAATTTTGTCCTGTTTTACAACTGAATTATAGCTAATTTTTATTTTTTAAAAAGTAACTCAAAAATTTTTTTATTGTAATGTAGTAGTTGAGTTTGTCAATAATTTCTTATATGGTCAACTATATTGATACTTGCTTGAGATTCTATCATATGTTTGTCTTTTATCAAGTTAGTGTTAATTTTTAAAATCATAAATGAATGGATCATTTTATATTTAAGTGTTAAGATTTTGTTTTATCATGAATTAATATTGATTTTTTTCTTTGAGATGGTTTCCTCCATTAATATTTTAATGTGGCAAATGGCACAAAAGATTTTCTAATGTAAATATTTTCTTCCATTATTGGGCTAAAATTACCTTATTTATGTGTTACCTGATTTATATATCACTGGATCTAAATTCAATGTTATTTTCTTACAATGGTTACTTCTATTTTATGAAGAAATTTGGCATGTGGTATTTTTCTTTCATTGACTGGCTTATTTCACTTAGCATGGGAGTGGGGGGGGTAATAGATCAACCAAAGGACTGTTATGCATGCATTTAAGCATAACCAAAGGACACAGACCACTGGGGGGAAGGGGAGGCTGGGGGAAGGGCAGGGGAAAAAAGAGATATTTGTACTAATCTTTGTAATACTTTATGTAATTAAATAAAAAAAAAGAAATTTGGCATTTAGTTTCCTTTTTTAATAACTCTTTTTATAATTTTGGTATCATTGAATGTGTTGGAGAATATTCCCCTCTTGACTCTGCTTTGAAAGAGTTTTTATATTGTGAAAGACCTATTCCAAAATGTGTGGTAGAAATCTTAAAACTAATAGGAATTGTTATGCATTTATGGGAAGATTCTAATCTATTGAGGCAGATTTTTAAATATAATTGAACTATATAGGTTATTTTTTATTCAATCAATTTTTATGTTATTAATGAAAATATTTACATGAATATGACAATTGTATTTTAAGTTTCAAATTTATCAGAAATATATTTGCCATATTTTTATCTTTTAAATTTCTAATAGAGTCATTTTATATTTTATTTTTATTTTTTATAATATCAATTTCTCTCCCTCCCTTTTTAGAGTTACCCCCCTCACACCACCTCCTCCAATCTCTTATCTGTCTTCCTGGAGATATATAAATTTATTGGTATTTTTGAAGGTACAAGTTATGCCTATTTTTTTCTTTACTTATACATAATATTTTAAATTTTGTTTAGTTTTAAGTACTTTAAAATTTCCATTATGATTTATTTGTTGACCCATGGTTTATTTAGAGAGAATTTTTAGTTGTATATGTGCATGGGTTTGGAGTCACCTTTTTTGGTATTATATATTTCTGTTTTGAAAGAAATCAGAGAGCACATAGTCTGTATGAAATAAAAAATGTTGGGAGTGGCTAAGGCAGAGATTTTCTTCCTGCTCTTAAAGCTGATGCACAAATGATGGTTGTATTTATGGTAATCCCTGTGAACCATACTGCCTCCGCGGTTAATACAAGCTGAGATAAATTATACATTTACCTTATCAAACTTTAGACAACAGTGAAAGCCATATACATTGGTTTACAATTTTCCTTCGCAGTGTACCTCAGTGGCATTGTTGCCTAGCATGTGACGTATCTCCCACTGGTATTTGTAATGTATGTCAAAGTGGCAGTGATGTTTATTGCTTTCTTTTGGAACTTAATGTTCATGGTTAGAAAAAATCCCGGATAAATGATGCATTTGATCTGATGATGAAGGATAAGAGCAGTGATATGTACTGTTTGGAATAATCTATCACAAGACACTGTCAGATAATCCCTAGAGTGTGTGCTCACGCTTTATATGCCTTATTTTTCTTCAGAGACAGATATTACCCATTTTTGAGATGACAAAAAGAGACCAGAGGAAAATGGGTTACCATACGGAGCAAAAATAAGTGCGTTATCACTCCCAAAATGTGTTATTGTAAACTGTTAGGGACGTATACACATTTTTATTTTAAAAGAAAAAGGCCAAGAAGGGATTTTTACAATTTACACAGCAATGAAACTGTGACTATAGGAATCACGTGAGTTGCTTCAATACTCTTGAAGAAATTACATGTTTCCCAGGATAATTCTGTGCAATCATATATTGGATTATTCTTTGTTACATAGGGTTCTCATTCTTTTAATAACCTAGGGCCCTTATAGAGTTCCTAGAAACATTAGATATTTGGTATAGAATGACTTCTAGGTTAAATTTCAAAACTTTTTGTTAGCTCAACTTTTTTTTTTAACAAAAGGAATCATGCTTTTCTATTGGTAATTAACAAAAAAAGAAACAATACCTTAAGCATGCATATGTACACACACATATTCAGAACCACCAGGCTGTTTATTTGGTACATGGGTAGGAAAATCAGAAATGGTACCAGATATCACAGAGCTAATTCCCAATTATGCAATTTTTAATTTCCATCCCCAAAATATAATATTTCTTTTGGCTGTGCATTTTGCTCTTTGGTTGAGATGGAGTTAATGGTTCTTCTAGATCTGGGTACCATCGGTACCCTCCTGGTACAAGCCTGAGGGGGGTCCATGATCTGAGAGCCTTAGCCTCTAGAGGTCGATATAACTTCCACAGCGGCAGCCTGTCTAGGATGTCAGCTCAGATTATCCTATGCATGTCCCCTTCCCTGACCCAGCTCTTATCTATTAGAGGGGGGCTATCTTCTAACCAGCTCTTCTTTCACCAAGATGTGGATTCAAACACTGGAAGTTTTCTATACAGTTTCTTAGTACATTAATTAACTAGTGAATTTTAAAAATCCAAAATCTTATTTCACATGCTGATATGGAATTTTACTGTCTTAAATGTGGTGCTATTCATTCTCCAATTAAAGGAAACAGGGTTCCCTGGAGAAATATTTGATGCTTTAGCTGGAGTGGGGAACAAATGTAATGAGCCTGGGATATGTTATAGTGTCAAAAAGCAAAAGAGAAAAACATATGGGCATAACCAAAAGGACATAGATCATAGGTGTTAATCTGAAGAAGCTACAAGTGACCAAAGCTGTGACAATTTGAACAAAATAGCATCTTGTTGTATTATAACTCCAAATATAAAACATATAGACAAGAGTCAATACTGATATAAATAAATATAAACAAATGATTAAGTAAAAGAGAAGGGAAAGATTTTCATTATAGAAGGATTCTAAAATAAGAACATTTTCCATGTCATTCAATGTTGTTCCACAGTATCATTTTTAGTAACTAGCACACCATTATCTGTGTGTAGCATAATTTATTTGGAACATACATTTCGACATTTATGTTTTCTTTTTTCTCTCCTTAATATAGTAGTTATTAGCCACTTAAATCCTTGCATGTGTATCTTTAGTCAGTAACCAATTTCTGAGTGAAGGTTTTGTGGTTGTAGCAGCAGAAACTTTGGTAACTGAGCAAACACCTAACAGTTAATTGGGGAGCAATAAGAAAACTCAGACAAATGAAGAAAACAATTTAAGCCTTAGGTTTTAGAAAGGAGAGAAACCACAGTATTTTACTTTTGGGATAAATAAGTTGTGTTGTTTCTGTCTTTAAGTCAGTTGGCTCAGTGTTGACATCGTTGGTAGCTTATCTTGAGTTATCCCTCGGAAGTCAAGGTGCCATGGGTGATTCCAACCAAGACTGCATACCAATACAGAAGTAATCCCTCCAAGCACAATATAATTACTGAAACCAGAATAAGGGGAAATGGATTTGAATTGCAAAAATGAAGGCCTTTGCTTCATTACCATAGCATAACCTCCTCTAAGTGGATTTTTTTTAAAAAAATATATTTTTTATTGATGTCAGAGAGGAAGGGAGAGGAAGAGAGAGATAGAAACATCGATAATAGGAGGGAATCATCCAATGGCCGGCCTCTTGTATGCTCCACACTGAGGGTGGAGCCCACAACCTAAGCATGTGCACTGACAAGGAAAGGAGATGCTCAACCACTAAGCAACACCAGCTGGGTCTAAGTGGGATTTTTATGTGCCGCAGCATATTGCAAATTTTACCTGAGGAAAAGCCATACCAGTTATAATTCTAACCATATGATTTCACTCACATGCGGGATATAAAACTAAAGGAACAAGTGAATAAACAAGAAAAACAAACAAAAACTCACAGATGCAGACAAAAGTACGATGCAAGATGATTTTACTGTGGGTAGTGGGCACATAATGCAACATACAAACCATGTATCGTAGGAATGTACTTGAAACCTGTATGATCTTATTAACAATGTCACTCCAAGACAGTTAATTAAAAAAGAAAGTTGTTAGAACTGGCATACGTGCATCCTACTTTAAAAGGCCACACTGATTGGGATGTTTCTTTTGAGACTATGTTTCTTGAATGAATAGCCATTTTTTTCTAATATAAATGGAGTTAAAGACTGAATTTCAAATGATTCTTGATTGATTTGTGTCTCCAAAACAATGAAAGCAAAGACAGTGTTGGTACTCTCCAGAGATAATTGCTGTATTAAATTATATGAATATATTTCATGGTATCTCAACTCTAGATGTTAAAACTGAACATCCTATCTGCTTTATAATGATTGTTTAGGAAAGATTGCTCTGGCAAATGGCTATCATTAAAATATACAGTGAAAATTTAATTTCCTTTGCTGAATATAAAATTCGCCTAAGAAATAGTGCATCTTATTTTCTATGTAGTGATTTTGAGGGAAATAGTACTGAATGGAGAGTAAAATGCCTTGTCTCTTATTATGTAGTTAAATCAAATAAATAACCAAATGCTGACATAGAAAAGCAATGGGATAAAATGTATTGAAGAATAACGATTATTTCATTTAGTTATTTGGGCATTTTTCATTCACATGGAGCTCAATTACATCTCATTGCACCAATTGTTCAGGACAGAAAACAAATCTAAACTCACTTGACTGCATCAAATTATCTATTTTAATATGTTCTGCCAAATAACAAGGTCATCCAGTGTATTTTAGGGCCATAGCTGGCAGTCTTTGAGATGTGCATCTAGGCTCTCTTTATAACCCTAGTACTTCTCACTAGCTGTGTAATCTAGGACAAGCAATTTAACCCTGGTCTTTTTTAACCAGCTCACCTTTCACTTAGTTACCCTCTCTCCTTTTCATCAAAGGCAGGTATGCTTTTTATGTCCTATATCCTTTATATGTTATCATTCCTATGTGCTGATAAACTCAATCGTCTGAGAACTAACTTAGTCATTCTCAGAATTACAGTCAGATGTAGCTGAAAGTACATAGAGTCGTAAGTCCTGGGTTTTAGTCTAGACTCTGGTTTCTCAAGATTGAGAGCACGAGGAGGAGTGTCTGTGGCTGGTGAAGCAGTCAGTGGGTAGGGAGGGAGGTGACACTAAGATCATCACTTTCTTCGGAAAGTAATCCCATTTATTTCCGACCTATATGCCAAGCAATGTAATATTGGACATTTAGAAAACTGTGGAGTGCTGTAGACTTCTGATGCTGTAAAATCAATATATATATGTATATATATATATGTTACAGATAAAATTCCTTTTAATATAATTGTACTATTGAGTTATTTTACTTTTATAATGCCGTTCAACTTAACTTAATGTCTTACCCAGTCAAATGGTTTATAAGTTGAGGCTCAGAAATGCTGATTGCATTGCATTGTGTATTTTCATGTTACTCACAACTAGCAAATCTTTACCTGAAATGCTATTTCTTTTTTAATACCATTTAATTCCAATTTAAATACCATTCAGTTCCTTTCCTTTTATGAGAACCTTTGCATTACCCATCACTAGTGACACCCCTGGGCTAAATCTTTTGCATTTCTTAGTTTGCAGGCTTTTAATGCTTAGTATAGAGCCTAACACTATGCAAAAATGAAAACTCTGTTAGTTTAAACATCTTGATGAAAAGTATACAGTTTAGTGTCACAGTGCCCATGCCTTATCTCTTACTAACTTTGTGACTTTGTGCAAATTAATTTCTTTGACCTTCAATTCTATTCCCTATAAAATCAAGATTACAATACCCCCTTTAAAAAACTTTTATTAGAGAAAAAACATAAAATGCCTGCATAGTATTTAGTCAGGTGTTATTAATAAGTATCCTTTATATTTTTAATTGATTCTTAAAATATATATTTTAATCTTTATTGTTGAAATTATTACAGACATCCCTCTTTTTTAACCCCATTACTTCCCCACCCCTAATCCGGTTCAGCCCCTCCCCCCCCACTCCCAGACTTTTGCCACCCTATTGTCTGTATCCATGGATAATGCATATATGCATATAAAATCTTTGTTTAATCTCTTCCCTGTACCCCACCTTCTTTTCTCTCTGAGAATCATCAGTCTGTTCCATTTCCATGCCTCTGATTCTATTTTATTCACCAGTTTATTCTGTTCATTAGATTTCTTATTGGTTTATTTTGATTTTTAAATTCAGTTGCTGGTAGGTATGTATTTGTTGCCATTTTGTTTTTCATATTTTATATATTTTTCTTTTTCTTCTTCTTCCTTTTCTTAAAGAATACCCTTCAACATTTCATTTAATACTGGTTTGGTGGCGATGAACTCTTTTAGCTTTTTCTTGTCTGTGAAGCTCTTTATCTGACCTTCAGTTCTAAATGATAGCTTTGCTGGGTAGAGTAATCTTGGTTGTAGGTTCTTGCTATTCATCACTTTGAATATTTCTTCACACTCCCTTCTGGCCTGCATAGTTTCTGTTGAGAAATCAGCTTACAGTCATATGGGCATTCCCTTGTAGATAACCAACTGCTTTTCTCTTGCTGCTTTTAAGATTCTCTCTTTATGTTTAGCCCTTGGAATTTTAATTGTGTTGCTTCTTGGTGTGGTCCTCTTTGGGTTCCTCTTGTTTTGCATTCTGTGCATCCTGGACTTGTAAGTCTATTTCTTTCACCAGGTAGGGAAAGTTTTCTGTCATTATTTCTTCAAATAGGTTTTCATTATCTGGTACTCTCTCTTCTTCTGGAATCTCCATAATATGAATATTTGTATATTTGAAGTTGTCCCAGAGGCTCCTTATGGTATGTCCAGATTTATTTATTCATTTTGCTCTTCTGATTGAGTGTTTTGTTTTGTTTTGTTTTGCTTTCTCATATTTCAAATCATTGATTTGATTCTCAAAATCCTCTACTGTTGAATCCCTGTATATTATTCTTTATTTACGTTAGTATGTGCTTAAATTCTGACTGGTCCTTTTTCATTTTTTTTTCAGAGGTTCCTAAGCGATTTTTGAGTAACCTTATAACTGGTTTTTAATTCTCTATCCAGTAGTTTGGTTTCTTCTGTTCACTTGTGTTTCTTTCTTTTACTTTTGACATGTTTCTTTGTCTCCGCATTTTGACTGATTTACTGTGTTTGTTTCTAAGTATTAGGAAGAGCTGCTATGCCTCCTTGAGTTGGTAAAGTGGCCTTGTGTAGTGGGTGTCCTATAGTGCCCGTGGCTCAGCCTCCCTAGTTACCTGGGTGGGAGCTCTAGATGCACCCCTTTGTGGCCTGTGATCACAGTCTTGTAGTTGAAACATGATTGCTGTTGGTATCACTGAGAGGAATTGACCTCCAGGCTAATTGGCTGTGAGGACCAGTTGCCACTACAGTGGGAGAGCTGCTATGTAGGAGACATCCCTATGGAGCAGGGCTTGTTTCAGTGGGGCTTTGGTGCTCACTGAGTCTTCCCCTTGACTGTGTCACTTATGGATGTTTAGAGCTGTAATCTGGTATGGTCTGACACTGACCACTCAGTACACTGACTCTCATGTCTCATGTGCAAAATCAGCAGGGATATCTGCTGATTGCTCCTATTTGTATCAGGTTTGGAAGTTCCCAGATGAGGCCCAACTGTGAAGCAAGGCAGGCTGGTGCTGGTGCAGGGCCTTGGGCCTTTAATTGATAGGCCTGAGACTCTCTGACCCAGCTGCAGCTTATTTGATTAAAGACAGACCATTCATATGCAAAAGCTGCTGCACACAGCTTGGTTGGGGTTGTAAATTGGATGAGGGTGGGGTCTTAGGGAATCACCAGGGTGGAACAAACACAAATGATCTTCAGTTAGGCCTTCTACCTGGCAGGTCCCAGCATAGAAACAATGATCCCTGTTAGCACCTCTTTCTGGGAGAAAGCTGCCCTCAAGTTTCTGCCCCAATGCCAGAAAATCCAGTTTCTCTGCAAAGCTGTCTGTTTCCCCCAAAGCCTTGCCCTGGTGCTGGAGCTCAGAGGAAGAAGGACCTTGTAAGTTCAGTTTGTGCTCTTGGCTTTTTAAGAGGAACAGCTGGGTCTCCAGCAGCCTCTCTGTTACCAAGCCCCAATCTGCATTGGATTTTACAGTTCAAAGTTCTGATTGCCCTTATGAGCTTCTTTTCACAACTCTGGGATGCTGGTCTAGGGGTCTGGTGTGGGGCTGGGACCCCTTGTTCTTTAGGGTGACCTCCACAGGGTGATCTCCTGATTATAAAAGGGGCCCAAGTGGGTGTGGGACTAGCCCTTTCTATGCCTCTGCAACTTCTACCAGTCTCAGTGTGCTTTTTTCTTTGCTTCTCTCATTGTGGGACTTCCATTCAGCCATCTTTTCAGTGTTTCTGGATGATGGTTGTTCTGTATTTTAGTTATAATTTTGATGTGGCTGTGGGAGGTGGGTAGTACAGGCATTTACCTATGTTGCCATCTTCCTTTCCAGCCTTAAAAATATTCTTTTTTAGGCTTTGCGTTCTTGCTTAAACCAAATTTATTCCATCACACACTTTAACAACATAAGGGCGACTTCAGTCTCCCCCTAAATCTCTCACACTTACAGGTGTTGACTTGTTCTGCTTTACTGAGCGTTGCCTGTACTCTAATCTTGCAATCATACCCAATATTTTATTCTACACGTTCATAGGAATTTGAGTACTTGAGTTAAGAAAATGCTTGGCAAACCTCAATTTACTTTGCCTTGATATAAAAATTCTGCTCATGCCTATTACTTAATTTTATTCCTCATGCTGTCCTTCTGTCCCCTTTGTGGCTAAGCAAACTATGTAAGTAGCTTTCATGCAGTGGAAAGCTTGGGCTCCTCTGTCACTTGTCAGTTAGGACTCTTTTGTCAGATTATGTTGCTTCAGAACTTACCTCAAAGTGGCTTAGTTTTACCTAAAAGATGGAAAATCATTGGTTGATGTATTGAGAAGCCCACGTGCCAGTCTGGAATTAGGGACGTCAGGATATGAGAGGTTCAAGCAATGCTATCATGTTTTGTTGTTTTGTTTTTGTTTCCAACTCCTTTTGCTTCTCTTTGCATCTCCTTGTCTCTCTTCCCCTTTCAATCTAACCTCAGTCTTTTGACTCTTGGACTCAATTAGGTTTGTTTTTCAGATACATCCTAGTAAGTTCTGGCCTCTGACATTGCTAACTACATCTTGAATCAAATTCCCATTGGCTTTTGGAGGCCTTTTTTTCAGGTGCTCTGAGGCATCATTATACCTCCTGTGATTGGGCTTTTACCCTAACCTAACTTGAAATCACCTGTCTTTCAAAGATGGGGTATTGTATCAATTAGACTAATAGAAGCTATTTTCCAGTTAATGACTTTTTTCTGTTATCATTAATATAATATAAAAATACACAGCAGTTAAATGGGTACTAGACTTATCAGGCAGACAACTTTATAAGGTATATAAAAGTCTAATCACTTGGTTGTATACCTGCAACCAGTATAACATTGTATGCCAACTTAATTGAAAAATAAATTTAAATATACACCACAGAAACTTTCAAGGAACTAGAATGTACCCATGTATCAGGCCTCTAACTCCATGGGAACCAAAGGTCCTGTGTTCAAGACCTTGCCCTATATATTGCCTCATCTGGCAGTTCATTCATATACTTTAATATTCTTTGTAATAAAGCAGTAATCTAGTTAGTAGGAAAAAAAGATGGAAAGAAGAAAGAAAAGAAATACACAATATAAAATATTAGAGTTTGCATTATTTTTTAAAGATATCTTTTTGAATGAACAATTTTCATGTCTGTATTTACTTCCTGTTTCCTTTGGACATAAGCACAGGCATTATTCCTCAGGAAAAACTTTACAGGATCTTGGTGATTCTGTATATTAGAGAACCTAGACCCTTGTTTCTTTTCTCCGTAGAACAGTATCTTAGTTTATATTTCTACATTTATTAGTACCACTTGTGATTAATATCTTCTCAGATATTGTTCCTTCACTACTTTTTCTCTATTCATACTTAGGACTCCAATTTATGATTTTCTAGGTATTTTTCCCTTTTATTACCTTACTAGAGGCCCAGTGCACAAAAATTTGTGCACTCGGCGGGGGGGGGGGGGGGGGGGGGGGGGGGGGGGGGGGGGGGGGGAGGTGGTCCCTCAGCCTGGCCTGTGCCCTTTTGCACTCTGAGAACCCTTGGGGGATGTCCACCTGCTGGCTTAGGCCCACTCCCCAGGCCATTGGGCCTAAGCTGGCAGTCAGACATCCCTCTGGCAGCCCAGGAGCCCTTGGAGGATCTCCACCTGTCAGTGGGGAGCAGGACTAAGCTGCAGTTGGACATCCTTAGCGCTGCTGAGGATGTGGGAGAGGCTCCCTCCATCACCACTGTGCTGGCAGCCATCAGCCTGGCTTGTGGCTGAGCAGAGCTCCCCCTGTGGGAGTGCACTGACCACCAGGGAGCAGCTCCTGCATTGAGCATCTGCCCCCTGGTGGTCACTGTGTGTCATAGTGACCAGTCATTTCCAGTGGTTCTGCTATTAGGGTCAATTTGCATATTACCCTTTTATTATATAGGATAGAGGCCTGGTGCATGGGTGGGGGCCGGCTGGTTTGCCCTGAAGGGTGTCCCGGATCAGGGTGGGGGTCTCACTGGGGTGCCTGGCCAGCCTGGGTGAGGGGCTGAGGGCCATTTTCAGGCTGGTCAAGTCTCCCAGTGGAGACCTTCACCCCATGGGGGTGTGGCCAGCCTGGGTGAGGGGCTAAGGGCTGTTTGTAGTCTGGCCACAGTTCCTTCAGGGTGGTGGAGGTCCATACTTGGGTGCCTGGCCAGCCTGGGGGAGGGGCTGATGGCCGTTTTCAGGCTGCCCACAGTCCCTTCAGGGTGGGGGTCCCCGCTAGGGTACTTGGCCAGCCTTGGTGAGGAGCTGATGGCCATTTTCAGGCTGGCCACAGCTGCGGGCTGGAAGCAGGTATCTGGGATTTATTTATCTTCTACAATTGAAACTTTGTAGCCTTGAGCAGAGCTCAGGGCTGGCAGGGCAGGTGAGAAACTTGGCTTCTTCCATCTCCAGGGCAATCCAAGCCTCCTGCTTGCTCCAGTTCTGTGACCACCGCCATCTTATTTGGGTTTATTTGCTATCCAATCCTGATTGGCTGGTGGGCATGGCTTGTGGGTGTAGCAGAGGTGTGGTCAATTTGCATGTTTGTCTTTTATTGGATTAGATGTCTTATCTTTTATTACCTTGTGTCATTCACACACACACACATACACACACACATGACTGTGATTCCCTAGAATAGAACTTGGTCTGTATTCTAGAACAAGCCTAATTATTGTTTCATAATAAGTCCATATTAGGGACTATATATATACTCTTTTTATGTCAGCCAGGTTGTTTATTTTAGATCAGTCTTCCAGCTCACAAATTAACATCTGTGACTGATTTTTCCCATTATTTCCATTTCCTGTGGGTAAGTTTCTAATGTTCATCATTTTGCTTGGGTTTTGGTGACGTCTTGAATTTCATATGCTTGTTTTTGTTTATTTGTTTTATCTTTGTTTTTGAGTAATAACGTTTCTTTTAAAAATTAGAAGTCTAATTAGAGGCCCAAGAGTGATAGTATCTTCTTCCAAAGGGGGTTTATGCTGACATTCTGCAGGCAGCTGTACTCTAAGTACTATCAACTATCAACTGCATATCACTTTATCCCCATTTATGATTTAGATGATTCTAACTTCAGCTTTGGAAAGCCAAGTCTGCTTCTGTTTCCCTCATATTTCCCAGATTCTCAGTCTAAGCCTGGCATGTGTACCAGAACTCACCTTTTGGCTGGGCCCTGAGCTCTAATTCCAGTCCTTGTTTCAGTTTTGCAACTGCCCCGTCCAGGTTGTCTGAGAGCTGCCAAAGCTTCAGGAGAAAATGAACTCCAAGTCAGGCTTACCTCCCTGTGTGGCCCTCTGCTCTTGGACCTTGACTCCATTATTATCCATTATACTGTTAATTTCTTTGATGCTTTTAAACACATTTAAAAAGATATATTTGACCATATTGTCCAATTGTTTTTAGCTGGAGGGTTGTTTCATATTATCTCATTCATCTGTACTGAAATCTCTTCTGCTTTGAGGAGAAATATTTGTAAGCTTAAATTCTTATGTATCTGTAGGATGTACCGCCATTGAATAATTTAAGATAGTATATTGTTGTTGAAATGTATATTTTAAATCGCATTTTTGCCCAGAAACTCCAGTGCCTCTGTTGTTTTTAAAAGCCCAATTGTTTTGTCTGGTCTTCTTGCTCCTTCGCGGTCTTCTGCCACTCACTTTTCCAGCCTCCCCTTCTCCTGGCCTCTGTTTATTTGTTTTTGCTGTCATTCACGTACTCTGTATGCCTCTAAAAATACCTGCATTATCAGGTTTTGATTTTCCGAAAGTCCACATTCTTTTTTAGACTAATGCATGCTATTTGCTTCTTACTTTTTTTAAATGCCATTTTCTGTCCACAAGACTGTGATTCCCCAGAGCTTGAGATTAGTTGACATATATTGCTAGAACAAGCCTAGTTATTGTGTCATGATAGATCCATATCAGGAACCCTGCTCTTTTCCAGTTGTCTCACTGCTGAAAATTATCTGGCTGCCGATAAATGTGCTTTACTCCTTGTATGTGCCCACTGATGTTGCAAGGTCACTCAAACTGGAATTAAGCAAACTTTGTCAAGTGATTAAGTTCATTCTGACCAGAAGACCAGTGTTTGAAATCACTGAAACAGAGGTCATCTCAATTATTGTTGCACAATCTTTGGTTTTGTTATGAACACATAGTGTGTTTGGCATATATGTACGTAACTAGAGGTTAAAATGTAGAATTTGAATCATAATCCCTGAAAGGCTTTACTAAAATACAAATGCATAATGGCTTAGGAAAACATATTTGCATAATGTTACCATTAATCATTGTAAATCAGTAGATGCATTTTTAGAGTCACTAAATCTTTAACACTCATTATCATCCCATAGTGCAAAATTGAGTAGTGCTTCCTGCCATTCGCACGTAGGATTTACCTCCTCAGGATTGAATTAGGGAAATGAAATTCCTAGGTAAGTCCATGCACAATGGTATAAATTATAGTTATTTTTATGCCATTTCTGCCTCAGATGAATATATTGACTCTGTTCCATCAGCGACAGTTGAAAAGCCCATTTGTTTACTAACTAGGCATTTATAGAGCATCTATTATGTATAAGATGCTATGCTAGAGAGACAAAAGTGAATAATATGCTATACTTGTCTTCCACTATTTCACAGTGGAAGGGGAGGACTATGCATTGACAATTCTGATATTCTGTAATACATACAGTTTTCATTAATAACAGTGGCTCAACAAAAGATATAATGTGACATGGCCTTATATTTAGGAAGCAGTGGGAGATGAAGTTGGAGAGAGAGCCTGGGGTCATTCCCATGGATGGCCTTGTGTCATAGGAGTTTAAAGTTTACCCTGTGGACAGTAGGGAGTCATTTAATGGTGTTCCATAGCAGAATGACACGTGATTATATGTCTTTTAGTAATATGGGAGATTCCTTAAGCAAGGAGACATGTTGGAGGCTATAGCAACCTTTTGTGGAAAATGATAGAAACCTGTATTAAGATAGGAACAAGAATATACACAGGGAACAATGAATTTAAAAAATATGGTTCAATAAATACTATGATGCCAAATTTCAGGCTTGCAAATAAAAAGTAGCCCCATTAATCAAGATCATTATTTCAAAAAGTGAAATTTATTTGGGTGAAAGAAAAATATTCACTGTTAGTGTGTAGCTTCCATATCCCTGTATTCCCAGACATCTAGCATACCACTTGCACATTACTACATTATTCTGAATGAATTAATAGACACCATGTGACTATTCTGTAAATCCATATTTACTTCCACCTTGTGAATGGGGGGGGGGAGCTGAGATTAATTTACTATCCATTTATTTTTTTTAATCCTCTTCGGAAACTTTAATTAAACCAATAGTTTTAAATAATCCTAACGAAAATATTTAGCAAGTTATAAATCAGGGGTAGGGATAGAAAGTTGATAATTTAGAACTGTATTTTATTTGACCCTCCTACTGTTGACATTTCTCAAGATTAAATAATTATTCTATAAGTTTATCAACATTTATAATCCATTATAATTCACCTAAAATACATTCTTTTCCTTTCTTTTTTTGAACCACACTGAACTCTTTTTTTGTTGGAGCATGCCATGTTTACTCCCTCCTCTGGGTCTGTGATCTGTAAGCTAGTTGTGGACCAGGATATCTGGGTGTTTTTTCTTTGCTTGCTGGTGTACCAGGCAATTGATATAGTACATGGTAAATTAATATTTTCAATAGATACTGGTTGAATGACTCAATGGAAAATCCCAATATTTGTCTCCTTTAAAAAAAAAGTACTATTTTTCCTGGCTGGTGTGGTTGAGCACCATAAACCAGGGGGTCATGGTTTGATTCCTGGTCAGAGCACATGCCCAAATTGTGGGCAGTGTGGGGTGCACAGGAGGCAGCCAATGATTCTCTCTCATCATTGATCTTTCTCTCTCTCTCCCTTTGTCTCTGAAATAAATTAAAAATATATAAAAAAGAACTATCTTTTACATTCATCCTATAGTTTTTCCATTGATTGGAATTTAGTGTCAACTGCAATTTAAGCAAGATGCAGATGGCTTCCGCAGCCTCGGCAGTCATCACCACCCGAGTTGTTGTCACAGGACTGAGGCATATGCATTGGAATTAATTTTCATATTTCTGCTTCTATTTTTCTTATAGAAAAGTTAATTATATGTTATGTTCATGGCTTTACCAAAAGGAAGAATATGGGATCAAGAAGGAGCAAAAAGTTATATGCTTACAAAAAAAAAAAGGAGATAAGCTTATTTCTATGTAGTATACATTTTATCTATATATTAAATATACAAAATGTATGTCTTTCAATGCCCACCTAATTAACTCATTTTAATTATCTTCCCGATATTTCACTTGTGAATGTCTGACTCTACTCTACATTGCACCCTTCTTTAAAACTCAAAGGTAAGAAGGATATCGAAGCTTGTATTAACCAAAAGAAGAGAAACATTGTAGAAGGTATTAATAGCATGCGACTTGAGTAACTCACAGAAGAAGTTAGTCATTTTATGGTGGCGCCTCATGGCATTGTAAGTCACCAAGCCACCAGCAGATCATGCTCCTGAGTGCCCGTGGACAGTGAAACTTCAGTTAGCTAAGACAGCATCCCTTTAGGCATAGGCTTGCGTTTCTCTTTGGGCACGCGCAGCAAACAGATGCCAGGGCAGAAGAATTAGCTATGTCCCCTTAGACACTGATGCAGATGTCCTTGCTACAATACAGTTTTGTATTGTCGTTGAGGAATGGAAGCAGATAAAACCAGCGAGGAGAGAGATCAATACTTTGGCCCGAGCCCATTTTGCTCAGTGTGTAGAGTGTTGGCCCACAGACTGAAGGCTTGTGGGTTTGATTCCCAGTCAAAGGCATGTACCTCGGTTGCAGGATCAATCCCCAGCCTCTGTCAGGGGAAGCTCTAGCTGGTTTGGCTTAGTGGATAGAGTATCGGCCCTCAGACCGAAGGGTCCCAGGTTCAATTCTGGTCAAGGGCACATACCTCAGTTGCAGGCTTGATCCCTGGCCTGGGTTGGGATGTAGGCAGGATGTAACCAATCCATGTGTCTCTCTCACATCAATGTTTCTCTCTCTCTCTCTCTCTCTCTCTCTCTCTCTCTCTCTCTCTCTCTCTCTCCCCCTCCCTTCTACTCTCTCTAAAAATCAGGAGCAAAATATCCTTGGGTGAAGATTAACCAAAAACATCTTACAAAACACCAATAATTATTCATACTTTCCAACCACAAAACTAATCAGAAAATCCTTAACATTTCCTGAGTAATGCCATAGCTCAAATAGATAAAAGCAGGAATTGCTGATTTAGTAAATCTGTTGAAAACAAGGCCTCTAGCTACAAAAGCTCCATTACTGACTCTTGCATAAAGCATTGTGTGGTGCTGTTTCCAGTAGCTGACACTGACAGAAATGGTGACTGGTTTCATCATTATGGTGCAATTTTCTGATCCTTTATGTGCTTCCTGCTTCCTGTCTCTTCATTCACCCTCTCCCTGAATATTTTTGAGGTTGCAACACTTTTATGTGGTTGTAATAGTGTTAACAAAAGTTATGACTTATTGTATATTGTATTATTTTACACTATGGACAGTGATGTAATTGATGTAATATATAATTGATACTTTTTAGATATTTGCATTATTTCATAATCAACTTTATCTAAATGTAAATTTGGATGACTTAATTTTTATTAAATTATGTTGATTAATTTAACAGTATTAAACTCAGGATAAGATAGCTGAGCTAAGTGTTGCAATTTCAATTACAAAAATGCATGCTTATTCTTAATTTTGGAAGCCCGCCAACTAGAGAATATATTAGCTGGGGAGTGCAACTAGACAAGTCATCAATTCAGCAATTTCTAGCTGGTCAGATATATCTTCAGGCAAATTTAACCTTTGTAAGTCTTATTCTTGGTCTCTACTTCATAGAGTTCACACTGTTGTTTAAGTGAAAAATTATTGTGAGAGAGATATAATCCAAATATCATTGAAATTTCTATACCTATCAATTTTAGTTTATGTGCTGCTAAGGATACTTAGTAAAGGCTTAGAAAACACTCATTTTCAAATAAGCTGCTAGTGGAGAATTGCTTTACTTTATAAACCTAGATTGTTTTTCTACTGGCAAATGTCCAATTCATTGATTTTTGTTGTGTTTCAATTAATTGCTTACATTTTTGTGTCAAATAGAATTTAAAAAGATGTTATAACCATTTTCTTCTAATAGTGAACTGACTTGTTTAAAAGCATTGGGAGAATAAGCAGTTATATGTTAATAGCTATTCACAAGTAATAACTGGATATGTATGAGTGACCCCATGACCTCCTTAAACCATGCTTGGATTGTGATTAGTATTTAGGCTCCTGGGCATTACAGGAGCCGGTAGAGGATGACTTCCAGGGAAACTGAAGGCTGTGCAAACCAGCTGTGCTTGAAAATGAATAAATGAATACAAAATAAAACAAAAAGCATACAATTAGTTACTGTTAGTATTCTGATACTTTCTTCTAGTTGCACATAGGTATATAGATAGATATGGATATAGATGTGGATATAGATATAGGTATAGGTATAGATGTACCACACATACATTCTCTATATTATATGGATGCTTTACTGTGTCTGTACTTTGTGAATATAAGTCATAGCTAAATAGTGTCTCATTACCTGCATGCATGGTTTTCTATAATTCAATTAATCATTTTTTATTGGAATTTAGGTGTTTGAAGTACTTTGCTATCTATAATAATAAAAGCATTATATGTTAATTAGACCAGACGGCTGAATGACCTTCCGGATGTCATTCTGGACATCCTTTCAGATGAAGCTGCTGTGGTGAGGACTGAGGTAGAAGTGGTTAGGGGTGATCAGGCAGGCAAGAAAATGGTTAAGAGCGATCAGGCAGGCATGCAGAGTGCTTAGGGGAGATGAGGCAGGCAGGCGAGCAGGAGCCAATGGTCCCAGATTGCAAGATCCCTGTGGGATTGGTCCTAAAACAGCAGTCAGACATCCCCCAAGGGGTCCTAGATTGCGAGAGGGTGCAGGCTGGGCTGATGGATCCTCCTCTGTGCACGAATTTTGTACACCAGGTCTCTAGTAATAAATAATGGCCCATATATATACTTATACATCCATCCAAGCAAATTGGTCTGAATATTTTCTTAGAACATATTTTTAGAAATAGACATACCAATAAAAGGTATTTAGTCATTTTTTAATGTTTGGTACATATATCCAAATTTATTTATCAAAATTTTAGATCAATTTATATTACCACTTGCATTGTGTGAGAGTACCTGTATCAGTGCCTCTCAACAATTTCATCATTTAAAAATATAGTTACCAATTTCTAAAAGAATAATATGTCTTTTGTTATTTTAATTTGTATGCATTAATTATTAGTAATATTGTATTTTTATGTATTTACTGACTGCTTTATGGGTTACTTATAGATCCATAATCTCAGTGTCTTTTCTTCCAAAGAGTTAATTTTTTATGATTTATTTAAAAAATACCTTTATATGTAAATTATTATGTTAACATGAACATTTTCTGGACATTTTTTTTCTTTTATTTCATTTTGTAAGTTTAAAAAATATTCACCTAATATTATGATTAGAAATGGCTTTCAAATTTCAAGGTCGCATACATATTTATTATATTTGCTTTCTAGTTCTTTTATGATATTCTTTTTTTAAAAAATGGAACTCTAACCCATTTGTAATTAATTTGGGAGTAGGATAAGGTGCAGTAGCCTACCTTTTCTTCTCAAACAGGTAAACCAGTTTTCACAACTTTTATTGAATAATTCATATTTGAACAATAATTCATTTATTGAGACTTTTGGAGACTTTAGTCATAAAAAATGTAGACTTATCCTGGCTGGTGTGGCTCAGTGGTTGAGTGTTGATCTGTGAACCAGGAGGTCATGGTTTGATTCCTGGTTAGGGCATATGCCAGGGTTATGGGCTTGATCCCCAGTGTGGGGCATGCAGGAGGCAGCTGATCAATGATTCATTCTCTCTTTCCCTCTCTGAAATCAATAAAAATATATTTTAAAAAATGTAGACTTACACCTCTAAGGAAGCCAGCAACATGGGATCACACAAGAGACAAAGACATATGTTAACAATCCAATAAGAGAAGTTATAAACCTACTCTTCAGTCCCTATGTTTTTAAGTCAAGCATATTTTTAAAATATATTTTATTGATTTTTTTACAGAAAGGAAGGGAAAGGAACAGAGAATTAGAAACATTGATGAGAGAGAAACATCGATTAGCTGCCTCCTGTACACCCCCTACTGGGGATGTGCCTCCAACCAAAGTACATGCCCTTGACCTGAATCAAACCTGGGATCCTTGAGTCCGCAGGCCGACACTCTATCCACTGAGCCAAACCGGTTAGGGCTCAAGCATATTTTTTATCTCTGCTCTATTAATTAATAGAACAAGTAAGCAAGTTAATCTAGACATACATTTTAAATATATAATGAACTAGAGGGTTTCCAAGTGATAGTTTATTGAGTGTACATTTTATTTTGTTAGTCTGAATGCTTTAGCCTACTTTGATATCAGGTCAAAGGATGACTCAGAGATAGCTTCAGAATGCATTGAAACTACTTTGCTTGACATAATCATATAAGAGTAGAAACTTTAAAGAGTAATTAGATACTTTAGGTGTATAATATATCAGAAATTCTTCAATACATGTGAAAACAGCATTTTTCAAGTGTAATTCTTCTCAAGGCAATAAAGGTCACAGTAATTGCAAACAAATGTAAAGGTCAAGAAATTGAACAAATACATAAGTAAGAAAGGAAGACTGGCCTGGACTCACTCTTATTTTCATACTTAGACTGTGAATATCAGTTAGCTCAATCAAGTCTTGCTGATAATGTCAGCTGCCAGTCATCCCCAGGTAGTGATGCGTGAAGTTCATCAGCAGGCAATGGACCACTGGAGCGAGGAGTGAAATAATGAGGGCATAGGAGTCGGAACAAAACTCCCCTCTTTCTGGTAACTTCCTCTTCATAAGGAGCTTTAAGGCAAGAAGAGGAAAACCACAGTAAAATTTGTTTTAATGTAGTTATTTAATTCAGTGTCTATCTTAAAACATTCATTTTTAGCCTCGTACTTTTACAAATTAATGGAAATGATCAATGATTAATCCTTATTTTACAGCTGCAAAGGTCAGTGTAATCAGTATTACCTATTGCATGAATAAAGCCCCCAAGTCCCAAGGGCTTTGCAGGAACAGTTCCTTCTTCACTAGGCGGAGGTGTGAGGCTCACCTCTGTGCGGCTCTCCTCTATGTAGTGACTCGGGGATGTGGGCAGCCACTCTCTAGCTGTGCTATCAGGACAGAGTTCTTTACAGTCACTGTGGTGGAGGAAGAGCAATGGTGAACAGTGTTGGATGGTTTAAGGTGAGGAAGTGGCTTACATCACTTCTATGCACATCCTGCTTTTAGAACCTAATCCTTTAACTCAATTTAACTGCAAGGAAGACTAGGAAATGTAGAAGAGGCCTCGATAGTCTCTGTGACACCTACCAGAGATTGCTGTTTAAATCTAGGCTTTTTTTTTACCTGTATCGGATTTAGTTAAGCCATGGTTTAAAAATACTGGGTGCAAATTGACAGCATTTAATATGTACAGGGCTGATTTCCTTACATACACGACTTTATTCGAAAACTTCAGTAAAACAATGCATACATTTGCTAAACTATTCAGAGGTAAGGGAAGCTATAATATAAAAAGTGATTAACTAATTCTCTTCCCTTTAGTCAGATAATTTAGTACATCCATTGGTGACCACTGTTACGATTTGCTCTCTTTTTCTAAAAATAAATGTCGGTGCCTCACCCTCACAAATTATTACGTAATTGGTCAGAGTTGTAAAACACTGACCTATCACAGCATATTACTGAGAGCTTAGCTTTGTTCTCCAATTGTACTGTGTCAATACAAAGAAATGGTAATGATTATGTAGTTTGAAAGAATTGTTTACCACTTATTTTTTCTTCCTCTTTTCACTATGCATTTCCTTATTTATTTGTAACATATTGATCTCACTGATCCTGCCTGCCCATTTCTTGGCTCTGTCTGCTGGAGTGTTTCAGTATATAGGCTGAGCGGTTATATAAGAAGTCTTAAATTTTGCCTCTGTAAGTACATTTGTGTTTAGATAGGATTACTGTTGGTATGCCTTTGCTGATCTTGTAAATCATCTTTGAAATAGTTGTTCAGGTATCATTATATTTTCCTATATTTTTATCTCTGACACTAAATAGATTGTAATTGATTAGGTTCTATTAAACCTAGTTGGTTAGACTTTATTAAATGTATTACTGTATACGTTTTATATAAGGTTTGGTTTAATAGTGCTTGTAGAAATTACTATAGATAATATGTTTATGGTTCTAGATATTTCCAGGGAGTCAAAAATTATGTAAGACTGGATTATGATCCTCCTTTCTATATTTTCCAACATAATTATTTAGCCTCCTTCCATTTTCAACCCAAGCTACATTATTAAGTGAAATATGATCACAACAATAGAAAAATCGGCAAAAGGCATATATATGCCATTCAGAAAAATGAAGTACAAAAAGAAACAAGAAATACAAAAATAGTTTAACATAATTATTTAATTTAAGAAACATAAATGAATACAGTTTTATATACGAACTAGCAAAATTTTTTTCCATAGAATTCATACCTGAAAGATGTGATTGTGTTTATTATTTTTTATTGTCTATTCTATTCTCATACTAGTATGCAAACAGATTAATAGTGTGAAAACGCAGTGATATGCTAAATGAAAACTGGAGGGTGGATCATAGAGCATGATCTCAATTCTGTAAAAATGACAAAAGAGGCAGATAAATTATTAAACCAAAGTGTTATTAGTAATTATATCTGGATGGAAAGAACAAGGTTGATTTTAATTTTCTTTGTCGTGTTATGAAATGCATGAAATTTTTATATGAATATTTATTATATATGTTAATCTGAAAAATACTTTACTTTAAACTTTTCTAGCTCTGAGCATATATTAAAGGATCTAATGCAATCTCTATGAGGGCAATTGTTTTTATCTGCTTGGTTCATTGGTCGTTAGCCAATGCCTAGAGTTAGTGATTTGATAAAATACCACTTTTAAATATTTTTTCAATAAATAAATGAGTGCACAAAGGTATTATATGCCTACCTCTCTAAAGGCAATTTTAAAGCCTTAAAGAGGATTATTTTCTTTTCCCGCAGAGATGAGCAATTAACTTATCCTTCATTAAGTGTTAATTAAGTGTCTATTTATAGTATACCTTCTTAACACTGCGGAGACATTATCTTTGATCTCCAGTTAGAGTGTGCTTTATGGGGAGGGAGTTGACCAACACATAGCACACATGGATTCTAATGAATGTGAGACTTAAAATAATTGTGACAGGAATCTTTTACTTTCTGTAAGTGCCTTTAAGTTGACCCTATGTCCTCAGATTTAAAAGAAGAAAATCATAATTTGTCATTTAGCAAACGGTATTATTTTGTTAATCAATGAAAATGTTTTTAGTTTACCACTTACAGAGTACAAATGGAATATAAGAATAATCACAGATTTTGCTAATATTCTATTGGGAATGGAAACTTACTGAAAAAGGATGATTGAATAATATAAGACAGCACTATATTGTGCTTTTTGGAATTCAATACAGGAATGTTTTAAAACTTTTTTTTATGATGTAGCATTCAGTTTAGACTTGTACAAATAGATATGTGTCTTTAAAATTTTATCTGTTTTGCATAGTTTATCAAAGCTAAAAGAGGAAGTGAAGGACTTAAGGTAAATCCTGAGGGAATATATTAATAATTTTTATGTTGTAATTTAATATTAAATAGGACAATATTAATGTGTACAGTGATATGGTTATTTTACACCTAACTCTCGCTTTATTTTTTTCTCTAGGATTCAGAATTTCCCACAGATATGCAACCATATTTAAACCTGTGTTTGCCTAAAGGAAATGATTCTCCTGCAAAATTTGACTACCAGCTGAATACCATATTTAGACTTCATGATCTTCCAGTGAGCTGGTAGGATTCTTGACCTTTTATTAATGCCTTTGAGACTTTACTGTCATGTTTAAATAGTGAGGCTCTTATAGCCATTTATGGTTGAAGCAGTTTGCTCTAAGCCTATTTCTGGAATGCGTATCATAATAGTGAAAGAATCTGCTTTTAGCTATTGCAAAACCTTAAGAATAACTGGGTTAGTTGTTTGGTGGTGTACCAACTTAAACGCTCTACTGTGCGCATTTATTGTAGAGATTGCAGTTCTGGATTAAACTGAAGCACATGTTGTTTTTAGAGAGGTTTGTATGATTTACTATTAAGGTATGATCTCAGCAACTATGTAATTCATTTGTTAATTTTACTTAAAATTTTGCATATATATATTTATATTTATCATTAACAAATCATTTGGTTTATTCATTTTAAAGACCATAGTTTTGTGAGCCATAATCATAGTGATTTAAAGACAATACTTGGTATTTATTTAAAATGATGTTATTTTATGCTCTAGCTGGGTTGGCTCAGTGGATAGAGTGTTGGACTGCGGACTCAAAGGTATTGGTTTCTTTATTTTTTATTTTTCAATATATTTTATTAATTTTTTTACAGAGAGGAAGGGGAGAGGCAGAGGGATAGAGAATTAGAAACATTGATCCAGCTGCCTCCTGCACACTTCCTACCGGAATCGAGGACTCAGACCTGGGACCTTTCAGTCCTCCACTCTATCTACTTAGGTAAACCAGTTAGAGCCAGGGTCCTGGTTTAGATCCAGGTCAAGGGCACATGCCCAGGTTGAGGGATCAATCCCCAGTAGGAGGTATGGAGGAGGCAGCCGATCAATAATTCTCTCTCATCACTGATATTTCTATCTCTCTCTCCCTCTTCCTTCCTCTCTGAAATCAATAAAAAAAATCATTTAAAAACATTTTGTGAATCTGCATATTTATATTCATACAAAACATTTTAAATTTTGAAACAATATTATTATTTAGAGTTGTGTGAAAAAAGTTTTCAGTGGATAATCTATAAATATACATTCTATCATATAGTTCTGTGGCACATTAAAATATCAGTGATCAGCTTTTGTAGATTATCTTGGATATATCATTTTGATTATGGTTTAGGTAAGTAATGTTACTTTCTTGCATTTGTTCATATAATCCCAAGTTTATGTCATCAATCTTCAAGAAATGTAAGATTTGTATGGCAAACATTATTAATTGCTTTTGTTATGCTTAATTGAGGACAAGTATCTCAGAATAGGATGCAAACCGATTGTAATACCTTACATACATTTACCTGTGGTACTTTTTTTTTTTCATTGACAGTTTCCTCTACTCTTGATGACTATGTGTAATCTACTTTCCAAACACTGTTTGATTTTTCAATATAGCAAGAATATTGTCTATGGTACCTTACTTCAGAGCATGGCAGATATGACTTTATCTGCCATGGTCAAAAACAGTAAGTTAGTGAATTGAAAATTTCTGTTAGTAAAGGGAACCATTCACACCTCTGTATTCTACTTTGCCTTATCAGTGTATTTGCATTCCTATGCCAGTCTTTTGATATAAGGTCATGGCCTTTTCTTTAAATACTGATGGGAATTCCACATCATATTTCTTGCACAAACTATACCAGTAATACATGATCTACAATTTCAATTTTTTAAAATTTTCAGAATAATTCTTTAATCCGAAGCAGGAACCTTAGTCACTCAGCAGATGGTCTTCCTACCTTTCCATGGCATTACTTTAATTTTTAGGAACAGTGATTTTCCTTGCTGCAATCATATTTCATCACCTTGACTAATCTTGAATGACAGCGCAGAATCAAGCACATCTGGCTTACAGGTGATTTAGGAATAAACTTCTCTGACTCGTCGTAGTCCTGGACGTTGGCTGGAGGGAGGAGCCTGCGGTGACCTAGTTGGCTGTCCTCTGAGAGCTCTGAGCAATTGTGGTGCAGTGAGCACAGCTAGTGTATTTTATAGACAGAATGGAAAAGGTTGGCCAATCCAACAAGTAAGTGAAGGAAAAAGCTTGTGTTAAGTGACAATGTGGAGAAGAGAAAGAATGAAACATGTAACCCTTGGTCAGAGACAAAAATATGTGGATTTTAGATTAATTCATTTGTAGCCTTTGGAAATATAGTTGCTCTGATAACTACTATTGCAACCGAAGCAATAGTTTATCTGCCACATCCTCACTAGTTAGCCCATTAGGAGAGAAGACTCCGGTATTATGAGTTAGGCAGTAACAAAGCCTTTTACTCTGCTCTGAAACTAGTCTTGTCAGTCATTTGCCACTTCTGTGTTTCCACCATGGTCGCTTACCTGTCAGATCTCATTTTCTTCACCTTTCAGCTGCAGTCAGCACAAAAACTGCAGCCAGCCACCCCTCTTTACCTGACCCATTATTTGTAGGGTCCCGTCTTCCTGTGGACTCCCAGGCTGTCCCGCCAGGTCTTCAGAGAGATGCTCCTCTTCTGCCATGCTTCTGGTTGATACATTGCCCCGGGCTCAGCTCACAGCTTTATCTCACACTCTGCAGTTTCTCCAATAGCTTCTTCCATTCTCAGGCTTTAAATTGGTTCCACATGATGCTCATTCCCGTGGTGCTAACACTACCATTGACATTTCTCTGAGCTTGAACATCCACTGGGCTTCTCTAAATTGCTATGTCAGAAATAACACTTCTTTTCTTCCCCCCAAACCAGCTCTTCTAATCTTGCTCATTTTTGCAAAAAAAAAGAAAATGTGAACTTACATAACTTTATTAGAACTAAAAGCCTAGGTGTCATTATGATTTCTTATTCTTTCCCTCACAATTCCCATTAAATCTACCAGTAGGTCTGACAGGCTCTTGCTCTAGAATATATTCACTTTTTCTTCTTCTTCACTTCTCTTTGTATTACTATGGTCATCTCTCATACAATTACAAAAGTCTACTAATTCCCCCTCTCATCCCCATAGTAATTCACTAACTTCACAATAACCAAATGGATATTTTGAAAATGTAAATCAGATTGTGAGATTTCCTGCTTTAAGTACAATAATGTCTTCCCCTTATCTAAAATAGAACTCATTTTTTTGCTCTTGCCTACCTCCCTTTGTGTTGGCCACATGCTCCTCTGTCCTCTATTGCCCAGCACCTGTGTGTGCTGCCCAGGAAGTCAGGTTGTGCTAATAGCATTCCATGCACTTCCACAGAAACAGACACCAGATGTTTTTTTTTAAAGTAGCCTTTAATGCCAAAACAATGGACATTATTGAAATATAATTTTTTTTTTTTTTACCATAGGTGAATATAAAAAAATTACTTCTTTGGCTGTAAATTCTGTGTTTTCAAGAAACCAATAGTTACATTTCAAAATATGAGTTTTAAAACTAAATATTTAATTATTTTTATATAATTTATAAAATTTAATTTGTATTTCACAATATTTATTTATTTATTTATTTATTTATTTATTTATTTATTTATTTTAAATATATTTTTATTGATTTCAGTGAGGAAAGGAGAGGACAAAAGAGATAGAAACATCATGATGAGAGAGAATCATTGATTGGCTGCCTCCTGCATACCCCGCACTGGGGATGAAGCCTGCATCCTGCAGGTGCCCTTGAGCGGAATCAAACCCTGGACTCTTCAGTCCACAGGCCAACACTCTATCCACTGAACCAAACCGGCTAGGGCGACAATGCATATTTATTATAAGCTTAATTATATTGTAATTTTTATGATGTTTATGTCCCCCGAACAAATAAGCAGCTATGATGAGCAAAGTATATATTTAAATTTTGAATTTTTGAAAGTAAAGAACTTAGTTTTTTGATGCTTTGAGAAAATTATCTCTAGGAAGATAATAATTACATGCAGATAAAAATATTAATAATCATTACTTATCAGTAGTGGACAGAATAATTTAAAACCTTTTCTATAATATAAAGATATTACTTTTATTTTGTAATTTACTATCTGCTGGTTTGGTAGTTTTCTATCAAAGTACTAATGGATTCAGTTAGCTTTCATTAATTATTGATAATATTTATATCATTAACTTTTAAAAAGGAAGAAGTACATGAATTTACAGTAAGTATAAACATATACAGTATTTTAATGACCTACTTATCTTTTTTGTATTCATGACTATATAGATCGTTTACTTAGGAGAGTAAATCTTTAATTATTTCAGATTGTCTTTAGTGCCCTTGCACGTATCTGTCTTCAGCTTTCAATTAAGTTTGTTTAGACTTTTTGGGTTTTTAAACAGCTGTTATCTTCTAGGTGTTCTGATTTGTTTTTGTTTTGTTTTGTTTTTTTTTGCTTTGTTTTGGTCAACTTACAACTAAAATTATGGAAAGGTCTTTTCATTGGTCATAGATGATGCACAAAACATTTTCAATTCCTGTATTTCATAGACTCAGAGAGAGACCTATAGTTGCCCTTCTGGGTTATAATGTTTTTTCATTCTATTTTAATTATCTAGATCCATAGTAATAACCACAATGACCTACAAGAAGGTATCATTGGACATATTAAAATTATATATAGCAGTTACTTGTAGTGCCAAGTATAATGCATAATAATCCCACCTATTAAGTAAAGGCTGGTAAAAATGAAACTATTTCTAGGACATAGTTTTAATTTTTGAAAAAAAACACCACACAAGTCATTCTGTTTTTGCATAAAACTTTTTCTGGAGTATATTATTATGATAAGGCAAGTCAAATTTCCCTGGAATGACAATGCAGTAATAATATTCCAGTAAGTATAGAAGCCATCTCTCACTCTACCTTGTTGCTTAGCTACTTACTGGTATTTCCTGTTACCTGCTGTGTAATAGAAGGAGAGATGAAAGTTAAAGGCACAGGATAATCTTTATAATACAGAATGTTAGTGAGGATGGTTTAAGACAAGTACCAATATACCTCTTTTCTCTTTAACAATTTGTTTAGTATTTCAGACATTATACTCACACATGTACTTGTAATTCACTTTCCACACTTAAAGGTAGAAAGACTTGTGAAGTACTAGTAATCAGTGGTTCTAGCAATTTCTGCCATAATTTGGTGGGCTGCCTCAATTAAACTTGCCAAGACCTTGTCTTTAATACATGGTGAACTTGAGGCACATGGAATGGTATCTCATAATTTTCTTTTTTTCCTGCTGTTCACAATTATCTGGTGAATGAGTTGTGGACATTAGTGGTTGTACTGAAAGGTTTAGATCTTAAACAAACCAATTTTGGCATTTTTAAAAATATATATTTTATTGATTTTTATACTGAGAGGAAGGAAGAGGGATAGAGAGAAACATCGATCAGCTGCCTCCTACACACCCCCTACTGGGGATGTGCCCGCAACCATGGTACATGCCCTTGACCAGAATCGAACCTGGGACCCTGCAGCCCGCAGGCCGACACTCTATCCACTGAGCCAAATGGATCAGGGCAATTTTGGCATTTTTTTTGTATGGCCATGACTAGGATGACATTGTCATGTTAATTTTATATTATTACATTTTTTATATCAATACTGTTTTATAATCTAAGAATAAGTAATAAAAATTTTATTATACTTACGAACCTGACATACATAACAATATTTATGCTCTGAACTTTAATTTAAAACTACTGACATTATCACAAAGCGATAACTATGAACTCAAAGTATCTCATAAAATAGGGCATTTTAATCTGCATGTCTTGTGAGCATCTCAAACTTATCAGATCTCAAAACCAATTAATTACCTCTTTCCATCATCCTTTCCCCACCCCACCCCCCCTTCTTCTTTTTTCCCATTTTGTTAGTGTAATTATCATGGATATAGTGACTTAAGATGATCTGTGGATCCTAAATCCTTCTCACCATTTACTGTCACATTGAGCCAATCTCGTAACTGTGTATTCTACACTCAATTTGATTTGTACAGCCGTTCGTTTCTGTCCAAGTCCATCATCTGTCATTTCGGCTTCCCCAACAACCCCTTCCGGTCTTTCTCTGTCTCCATTTTCTCCAAATCAAATTTATTCTCTCTACTACCATTATATTAATCTTTCTAGAACGATCATTATTTTTGCTTTAAAATCTTTAATTGTATGTCAAGCCTTCAAGATACACCAAACCTCCTTTCTGTTCGCTTGGTACTCGATATAATAAATACCACTATATACATAAAATAGGGGCACATAAAACATTTATTTATGTGTTAGTGTCTCCCAAGCCTTCAACAAAGATCTTGAGGGCATATATCATGTTTCATTATGAATAACCCCTGACATATAGGAGGTGCCTAGTATATGCTGAAAGAATGAGTGTATGAATTGAGTGAGAATATTGTGCGCACTTATAGTTCTACAGCCATCTTTTAAAAATATATTGTCCACTTGTAAGTATCAGCTAAAGTCACCCTGTTCTTTAATTTGTCCATGGATTTCTTTGAGTGTAGTCCGTTATTTAATTTTCCTGCTCACGGTTGTAAGCATAAGTAGCATACTCTGTGAAAATAGGGTGTCTATAAACCCAGCTTTCAGAAATAGCTAGAGTTACATCTGGCATGCGCCCAAAATCCAGTTCTCTCTTGGCAACCAGTATTGGCCTTGACTTTCAAGGTTTCTGGCTCTCACTTGTCTGTATCCTTAACAGTCAGTTTCCCATTCTACAGGCACTTTCTCTTTTCAATTCCTACGTATATGGTTTTTTAAAAAGCATTAGTTAGACTGTCACTGGATTCCTGACGTCTTCTGCTTTCTCTCATGCATTTGGCTTCCTTGATTTGTTTTTAAATTCTGACAGCTGAGTAACTTTTAACTCTGACCTTTGTTACTGGGAACCTGGGCTTTTGCATGGTATCTCCTAGATTTACTTATGTCTTGCTTGCCCAACCCAATGTTCTTAGGAACTATATTTCAGATTATTGTCCATTTGAGGAATGAGGATTTACTTGACAAATCTGAAGAATGCTTTTATGGAGACAACAAATTTCAACAACAAATTTAAATTTTCAATATATTGCCTATTTTGGAATGAATCCATGAATTTAAGACTACTCAATTGGTAAAGAAAACACGAGAAAGAAAATTAGGCATTCTAGGACCTCTAATAGATGAATGTCATGGATATGGGTCAGGGGTTGGTAAAATACAGTAAAAATCTTCCTTTTTTCCTATTAGATGACAATTGAGGAGTAAGTGCATTGATTTGATCAAGGCCAAGAACATGATTAGGTCACCTTGCTAAAACTTACTCCAGTTTATTGAGGGGAATAATAAAGGATATAGATGAGCATCTTGATGATGAGATGGGGCAAGGCCTGGGAGGGTCCCTGTCCTTGTGGATATTGTGCACCTTGAGAACACACGAGTTAGGCAATGGGTGAAATCATTTCAGGGTTGATTCCTTCAAAAAGGAGAGGGTTTGGGTTTTTTCTTTGGCTGCCTTCTCTATGTGCATCACCATCCAATTGTTATAATCCTTCCTTTTAGTTTTATTCATTTGACATATTAAAAAGTGTCATGTTGAAATTACCTCAAAATGTTCTGAAAGGCACCATTTTGGAAGAATGTTTGACAATGAAGTAACTGTTGCTCCTTGCCCTTCATCTCCTTTAGATCTAATTCGGCTATAATGACACGTGAATATGCTGAGATGAGAATGCTTTTTTCTTGTTGTAGGAGCCTCATGAAAAGTCCGAGAACCCATATATGGAAGCCACAGGCATGTTTCAGGGACAGCTTAGAGACAAGGGTTCCAACTTCCCTTGTTTGGAGGAGATTTTCTAGCAGCTTGGTGCTACTCCTAAAATAAATCATAAAACAAGAATACTTTTGTGACAAAGGGTAAAGGGACATTTTAAAATACAGGTGAATTAGTAAAAACTAGAACTTTAAGAGTTTTAAAAAATAAACTGGCAGTGGAAACATAAAACATCTTTAAATTCTAATCAAGGAACATTTTAAAGAAATAAAGTTGAAACACATTTAATAAAAGAAATTAGAATATTAAATAATTAGAAGAAGAATTCAGAAAATAGAAAATTTTAACAAGCAGGTTAAAAATAAGAATGGTTTTTAGTGTGAAAATAAGGACAGAGGTGATACCTTTGGGTATCTTATCAATAAAAATATTTGCTAGAAAAGAAAAAGAAGACCAGGTGGAAATAGGGAGATTAAAAAGAAAAGATGCAGTGGATCAGTTGAAATTGGGGGAAAAAATAATTTAAAACAACCAGCCCAAATCAACACAATTGGAAAAAGAAGAAAAAAAAAAAGTAAGTTGCTGTTGGTTGCTAAAGTTGTATATTCTGTAAAAATGTAAGACAATAAGATAGAAAACAGGGCATATATAGAAACTCCAATATATAGGTGCATATTGAATTCTGACTAAATGCCCCTATGGAGATGTTCAAGCTATACATCTGTTAAAGAGCCTTTGAGCAAATTGCATTTTTCTTTCACCCTGACCTGTGTCCACCTTTCATTGAGACATAGACTTGCCCTTGTTGGCTCTCGGGACATGATATTAAAGTGACTTTACACTACTTCTTATCTAAATTCCTCCTTTGCCTTTTTCACATATGGCCGGCCCCGTTGTTCTCCCTGTGCAAGATCACTCAAACTCTTGGTGATTGAAACTCTCCCCCATTTTACCTCCTGCTGTTATATCAGTTCTCTCTGCACTTGGGCTCATTTTGCAACTTTCCCGATGGTCATTACAGAGACTATTTATCACCTGGGGCCATGCTGAGATCCCATCTGCTACCAGCGGAAGTTGGGATGTTTTATTCTGAGTATGACAACACAAATTGGTTAAAAAGTGAAAGGGAATTACTGGATCAATTAACTGAAAAGATACGAACTGGGAGTATCTTCAGATCCAGCTTGATTCACTGTTTAATAACATTACCAAGCACTTGATTTCCCTATTTTTATGTTATGTCATTTGTATAAAAAGCTCCAATCTCTCCTTTCCTGGTAGCAAAGTGATTGAGGCAGTTCTAGACTTCATATTCTTGCACAGAACCATCCAGGGATATAGAGGGGTCCTCCTTCCATAGCCCTCAAAAGAAAAGTTCTCTTTCCTGCAAGTTTAGGCAAATGCCTCCCAATGTTTCATTGACTGACTGCATTGTGTCTTCTCTGAGTTGAAAACTGTGACCTTGGACAATGTCTTGACATAAAACCATGAGACTTACCCTGGAGGTGGGATGGTATCACTTGACATGGCTGGTAATAGAGAGGGATAGCTCAAACAAACAAACAAACAAACAACCACACACACGCAAAAAAACCCCTGGATTTTGTTTCCAGAAAGAAAAGGAATGGATGCTAAATAAGTGTTAACCTAACTATGCAGGTTTCTGTCTCTGCCTGGCTTACCTGATAGTCCCAACCTCTCCCTGTTCCCTAAGTTATAGTACATTCCCACATGTTCCAGCCAGTGCCTGGGTGTTTGCTCTGTTGTTTGTTCTGGAGGTCCTGTTGACATATCATTGTGTAGTAAAAAGAAAGTTACCACAGATATCAGGCTGTTGGCCATTCATTTGACAACACTTATCCAATGTGCTATGTCATGGACAGATCAAGAAAAATAAAACACTTTTCAGGATAGTTGTAAGGATGGAATGAAATGATCTACGTAATGGCGCATGGCATGATCCTGCAGCATTGTATGTGTTAAGTGGATGCTAGTCTTTCATTTTTGCCTATCTGCTATCTCCATCCCCTTCTTTGACCCGGTCTTCTGCTTCCCTTGCTAGTCCTTCTCTCATCAAAGCAGTGACCTGAGATGGGGCCTCTAGTGCCTAGGAATATATCTTTAAAGCATCGTGCCTACTAAGTTGCACCTGTAAGTATTGCTATACCCGTTGATACTCATCTTTGATTTCTGGTGCATAAATTTTGCAGGGCTATGTGTAGGATATAATGGAGAAACACATGTGTCATGTAGAAAGTGTTTAATACAATAGTTTATGTCTCTCTAGCTATAATTAATATGTAATGTTACTTACATTCCTAATAATTGAATATATTTCTAATACATAAAGTTTACGTGCTGTTCATTTTATTGAAACCAAAGATAAAAATATTTGCTTTATCATTTAGTGATGTTAAATTTCTATTCAAATAATTCTCGTTTAACCAGTTAACTGTCACGGTATTTTGAATTTAATTGAAAAAGCTCCGCCGCCTGCGTCTATAGACGCTTATGGTGTACAAATGATTAAAAGAATTACTCAGTGATGATAATAGAATTTTAATCTTAATTATGAAAGTCTTGGAAAAATTACTTTTGATAATTAAAATATAAAATGTGTTAAATGCTGTATTGGACATAGGTATCTGTGAGTATAAAGACTAGTATAAAGGCTCAACTTTTTTTTCCAATTCCTACCCATCACTCAGGGTTAATATTAAGTGTTGTGACCTCAGAGAGAGTTTCTCAGATCCACAAGGGAATAATCAACATTATTCCCTTTATAGCTGTTTCTTTTATTCATAGCTTAAACCTGGAAGCTTAAGTTATTTTTAACAATTCGTGTCTTTCACACAAAGCAGTCCTATTAGGTATTCAGATGTTTACACATTCAGATGTTGACTTACATTTGGAATGACTGAATAGAACATTTTTAGATGATATTATTAACTTTTTACATCAACTAAACAAAGGAAGACAGCTCAGGTAGGGTCTGGATTTCTTGAACAGGAATGAATTTCAAATGCCACCAGTTTTGAAATATCAATGAAAAAGATAACATGGTTTGAAGGCCAGTTTGGGAGAAAATACCATTGTTTCCAGATTTGGAAAATATATATAGTTAATTAAATCACATAGTATCTTCTTGAACTGTAATTCTGCATTTTTTGGCAGTAGTGTTTTGAAGTAAATTGATTATAAAAGCAAAATTTGATTTAAGAAAATAAATGTTAGAGTTTCCTACTGCATAATTATTATTTATTTTATGTTTCTTTCTTTAACCCCAAAGCACATTGAAAAGAATTGTTACTGCTTAGAAAGGCCTTTGCATCCTGATTAGTTTTTCTCTATAAATTTTATCCTTGATATAACAGAGCCTTTCTAGCATTATATTTTAAATTTCCTAATAAAATTATTCTGGTGGTATTTCTTACCTGTCAAAACTACAGTACTGTAATTTCTTTAGGGTCTCATGTTCACTCCACTCTCAGCTTTAACAGATATAAGTAGTATCTTAGGGTTATGTAAAACAGAGGGACTAATCTATAAATACTGAAATGTAAAACTACATTTTTCTAAACTCTTAATTTTTTTATTAAAGTGTATGTAGTCACAATACTTTGATTCTAAGCTGTGTTTTGTTTATGAAGCTAGCAAGACATTATAGGTGTATAATATTTCCCCTTTGGAAGGAAAATGAAATAAAATATCACATTATTATTAAAGATAAGTACAGAGTATATTAGCTTGATAAAGTAAAACAGCAAAAATCATGGTTATTAATATATAAACACCATGTTTAGAGTCTGTTATTGCAGTGATTAAGCAATTTTCACTGGCATTGGAAAGTCCATAGTGTGTATAAATGTAAATAAAGAAGATAAGTAATGCAAATTAGACTTTTAGACAATGTGGTACATATATCTCTGGGTCCTACTCAAAATATGTAGTATGTGGTATAACAAATAAAATGAGAGAGAGAGAGAGAGAGAGAGAGAGAGAGAGAGAGAGAGAGAGAGAGAGAGAAGAGAGGAGAGAGGAGAGAGAGAGAGAGAGAGAGAGAGAGAGAGAGAGAGAGAGAGAGAGAGAGAGAGAGAGAGAGAGAGAGAGAGAGAGAGATATTTAAAACAGGGTCAGTTGTCAAATCATACTGAAGAATAAGTTCTCTGCACTAAAGTTTCAGAGCTCTAAACCTGTCAGGTCCCATGAGAGAATTGCTTCATGTTTAATTACTGAAGAAAAAAAAAGATAGAGGATTGGGAGCTGTTGATTAGTGTCACCTGGCATAAAATTTATCAGTGTAAATTGGCATTTTAATCTGTAGTTCCAGCAACTCTGGTGAAAGGAGGAGGTGCCCTAGGGCATGAGTGCAGGAAGGGTGGGGCTTGGTGCACATGCCAAGGGAACCAGCCCAGTGTTGTGCAGGCTGGTTGACTCCAGCCTGTTATCTCTAGCTGTTTTCACTACAAGGATTTCCCAAAAGTAAGTATCCTCCATCATATATCATTTTCTCCTGCTGAACAAAGCACAAGACATATTCTGGGAGTTCCTATGTTGGTGGGACATGTAAGCTCTTCCTCTCCATTGCCTGTAAAACGACTGCCAGCACACAAACCTCGTCTTTGTGACTACCTCTGAACTACCCACCAAGACTTGAAATAGCCCCCATCCCGCCACTGATAATTCCCACTATACTCTGCTTTTGATCGATCCTTCCATCAGTATTGCTTGCATCAGCATGAGTAGTTCTCTGAGGCTCTCAGATTTTCTTGGACCTGCTGAGGTTGGTTAATGAGGTTGGTTATGATGCCTTTAGTTAATTATTTTTAAAGCTATGCCAGGTTTAATGGCATCTATTTCTTGATTCTCCTGTGTACTCTCATTTCTGTGTGTGTGTGTGTGTGTGTGTGTGTGTATGTGGAGGGGTTGGTTTTATTACCTAACTTCCAACCTTCTTTTCTTGCTGTCCTGTATATTCTCTAAGCTTCTCTATGCTCTGTACATGCAAAGATTCACTACAAAGCTAACAAGGTCATCCACCAAATCTAACTCATTCCCTACTTTCTGTGTATGTCTCCCTTTGAGGATAGGGACCAATGAGCTCACCAGAAGTTTCTTTTACATCTCTGCTTCAAATACTCTATTTTTATACATGTCCTTAGGCAATTTGAGTTTCAGTGACACATACAGTAAAAGTTTATTTCTCACTCAAACCTGCTCAATGGAGATTTTCCTATTTGGATAGTTTTCCTGAGCATCTGTTCTCCATGTGGTGACTCAGGGAATCTCAGGAATTTAGAATCATTCTATTTTTGTAACACTGGCATCTTCAACACATTACCTTTAAGGTTCTGAGAAGGGCAAAAGGAGAATGGAATATCCTTTTTGAGTTTTATGGTCAGTCCTGGGAGTGTGACACACCACCAGAATGTGTGCTAAGGTTAGTAAGCACATAGCTGGATCTCTGTCATATCATCTTTCTGTTTTATACTCTGACTGGTTCTCTTCCTGTTTGTGACTGCAGCAGCAAATATATGTCCAATAGACAAGAGAAAGAAAGCCTGTCTTCTAACCATCGACTCTAAGTTATTCTTATAGCTTTGGTCATAATACAAAGACAATTGCTGTATGAAAAGTCAGATGCCTGCACAAATTAGGATTTCATAAGGGAAGGAAGAGGCAGTGAATAGGTGACAGGCAGGTCCACTGCGAGTATCATAGACAGCCAGGACAGAATGGTATCATAAAATCTGAGAGAGAAGAGAGTTTGGAATAGATGGAACAACCAATATTTTGTAATTCATTAAGAATAGAATTTAAAGAGGCTAATTTTGGAAATTAGTTAAGCCTTAGTAAATTCACTATAAATAGTCCCCCCAAAATTTATGGTTTATTTCTTACATTACAGTTTACTGAGTAGTTCATGGTTGCTGAAGAAATGTGTTCACAGTATTCATTCATGATACTGCTTTCCGTGAACTTGACTTTCTTTCCTAAATGAATATTTTAGTGAAAGTTTAGTGAACTGTAAAGATAATCTAATAAAAGAGCAATATGCAAATTGATCCTCACACCATTGTGCCCACAAGCCACACCCACCAACCAATCAGAAGCAAATATGCAAATTAACTCAACTAAGATGGCAGCTGCCATGGAGCTGGAGTTACCCCGGGCAATGGAGAGTCAGGGCCCTGTGGGCTACTCAAGGCTACAAAGTTTCAATTATAGAAGTTGAATAAATCCCAGATACCTGCTTCTAGCCAGGCACCCCAGTAGGTACCCGAACCCTGAAGGGGATGTGGGCAGCCTGAAATGGCCCCCTGCCCCTCACCCAGGCTGGCCAGGCACACCAGCAGGTGGACATCTCCCAAGGGATCCCAGACTGCAAGAGGGCACAGGTTGTACACCTTAAATATATTCAATTTTATTTGTTGATTATCTAACATAATAAAAGAGTAATATGCAAATTAATCATCACTCTGAGACACCCACAAGCCATGCCCACAAGCCACACCCACAAACCAATCAGAAGCAAATATGCAAATTAACTCAACTAAGATGATAGCTGCCATGGAGCTGGAGTTACCCCGGGCAATGGAGAAAGTCAGGGCCCTGTGGGCTACTCAAGGCTACAAAGTTTCAATTATAGAAGATAAACAAACCCCAGCTACCTGCTGGCTGGGACCTTGGGTTGCCAGGGGCAACCCAGGTTGAGAGCAGGGGACCAAGGCAACAAAGTTTCAATTATAGAAGTTAAATAAATCCCAGATACCAGCTTCCAGCCAGGCATCCCAGTAGGGATTCAAGCCCTGAAGGGGATGTGGGCAGCCTAAAAAGGCCCTCTGCCCCTCACCCAGGCTGACCAGGCACCCTAATAGGGACCCGAACCCTGAAGGGACTGTAGGCAGCCTGAAATGGCCATCAGCCCCTCACCCAGGCTGGCCAGGCACGCCAGCAGGTGGACATCCCCCAAGGGGTCCCAGACTGCCAGAGGGCACAGGCCAGGCTGAGGGACCCCCTGCTCTGGAGTGCACAAATTTTTGTGCACTAGGCCTCTAGTATAAAATATTATGATATAGTTCACTTAATTAAAAAGTCAGTTCTATTCATATTTAGCATAATGTCAATATATTATTTGTAATATTTAGCTTTAAAAAATTTTATAGGACTAAAATAAATATAATTTATAAAATGAAATTACTTATGATACTGCAGATACAAGCTATGCTAATTACTCTAATAACCTAGATAATTAATTACTATGCATTCCTAAAATGGAATGCTATTAAGTTATTTTACTATGATGAATGTAATCATTTTGATAACATAAGTAATCTACACATTTTTCTAGACTAATCACAGATGCTGACCTAAAACTGTTTTAATATGATGAATTATATTAGTTCACTTATTATAAGCATCGAAGGTCTTTAAAGGCTCTTAATAATCATATTCAAATTTCATCACTTAGAAGTAAGTTTATTTTTTATTCAAAATTACATATCTAAGATTATTTATTTTCCACAAGACAGATAACTTGTATATGATCATGAAATGAACTAAATAAATATTCAAACTATTAAATAAACAGTTTATATTTGTAAAAACTCATGCTATCTTTTTTAAAAACCCTCATCTGAGGATATTTTTCCATAATTTTTTTTTAGAGAGAGAAGAAGAGAGAGGAAAAAAAAAAGAGAAATATTAGTGTGAGATAAACATATCAATTGATTGACTCCTACAGGAGCCATGCCTACATGAGGTACATGCCCTTGACTGGAATTGAACCCAGGACCCTTTGGTCCACAGGCCAACATCTTATCCACTGAGCTAAACCAGCTAGGGCTCATATAAAAGTTACATGTTCCTGATTTCTTACTTGGACTCAATAGCCTGCTACTAATTTCTCCTAACTCCAGTTCATCTTGCAAAGTCACTTGATTCTTCTTCTTTTTTTATTTTATTGTTTTATTTTTTTTTGGTCTTTTTTTCTTTATTGATTAAGGTATTACATATGTGTCCTTATCCCCCTCTTCCTCTCCCACCCTCCCACTCATGCCCTCACCCTCATGGTGTCTGTGTCCACTGGTTAGGCCTATATGCTTGCATATAAGACCTTTGGTTGATCTCTCACCTATACCCCTTCTCTCCCCTGCCTTCCTCTAAGTTTTGATGGTCTGATCCCTACTTCTGTGTCTCTGGATCTGTTTTTGTTTTTCAGTTTATGTTGTTCATTATATTCCACAAATGATTGAGATCATGCGATATTTATCTTCCTCTGACTGGCTTATTTCTCTTAGCATAATGCTCTCCAGTTCCATCCATGCTGTTGCAAATGGTAATAACTCCTTCTTTTTTACTACAGCATAGTATTCCATTATGTGGATGTACCAACGTTTTTTAATCCACTCATCTGCTGATGGGCACTTAGGCTGTTTCCAAATTTTAGCTATGATAAATTGTGCTGCTAAAAACATAGGGGTGCATATATCCTTTCTTATTGGTGTTTCTAGTTTCTTGGGATATATTTCTAGAAGTGGGATCACTGGGTCAAATGGGAGTTTGTTCCATTTTTAGTTTTTTAAGGAAACTCCAAACTGTTCACAGTGGCTGCACCAGTCTGCATTCCCACCAGCAGTGCAGAAGGGTTCCTTTTTCTCCACATCCTCTCCAACACTTGTCATTTGTTGATGACAGCCATTCTGACTGGTGTGAGATGGTACCACATTGTCCTTTTGACTTGCATCTCTCAGATCATTAGTGACTTTGAGCATGTTTTCATATGTCTTTTGATTCTTCTTTCAAAACAGAGAAACCCACCATATAACATCCCTATTTTTTAACATCACATTGATGGCTTCCTGTTACAAAAGGATGGAAATTAAATTCATCTATACTTGACCCCCTAGTTTCATGTTCCATTGCTGTCAAATGAAGTGATTCCTGAGCTTGCTTGTGCAAGTGCTATGCCCCTGACAAAACCACAATGTGAGCAAAAAATATTCCTGAAATAGTAACTGAATGTTTTTATCACAGCAATTCCTATCTCCTATTGCCTTTATCCCAGTTGAAGTAGTTTGATTTTGTACTTATGTTTAGGGGAGAAAATATAAAGAAAAAGTAGAGTGAAAGAAAAAAAAAGAATCTTTTTTACTAAGAGCTTGGGCTCTTAGGGCAGCAGAAAAGACTCCTGGCACAGGTAAAGCATATTTAAAACAGAATGAGTTGAGTAGGACCACCCTTTCCATTTATATCCAGATCAATTTGTGGGGTCCAAGAATACAAGATATCTGGCCCCTGTTTCCTAAGTACAGCCCCAGGGATATGACAAGACCTCAGAAAAGAAACTGCTGCATGACGTGTCTAGACAGATAGCACAGAGTTTTAGCCCTCCTCCATGGAGTGCGATTTGCCAAATGATTTCTGTGTTACCAGGAATGGAACAGAAGTAGCAGAAAGAGACCTACTGAACCCAAACAGGCCATAGGACAGAACCAAGTTTTCCTTGAGACTTTTTGTGAACTATTAATGAATTGTTTTAGTGATGCCAATAAAGCCAGAGATATTTAGGTTCTTACAGTCTCATCACCGGTATTAATACAAAATGGGAAGCCCTAAGAAATTAGGCTCAAAGGAGAAATTCAATGAGGACAGAAAAAGATAAAGTAGCTACATTTCTTGTGCACATGAAATTTTACTCTGAAAATCACATCAGCTGTGGAAATTGATGCCTAGTTCTTTGTGTGTATTTAAGTAATGGTATAATAAAAATAATCAATTCACCTCTAAGGTCCAATCATTTTTTTCCCTTTATTAGGTGCCCATACATTTTAATAATGTTTGATAACAAAATGAAACCTAAGATCTTTTCTATCATTTCCTTTTTTTCTTCTTGGCAAATGAACTGATGTTTAATGCTTTTTTACTTTTAAAGGAAATTATCTACATTTCTTACTTTCTCTGTAAAGAATGGCTGTAGGTTAAAGATTATTTTATAATTATTCATATGTCTTTAAATCCTGGATTTATACACTCATTTACACATTGATTCTAGAATATCTATTTAGCTATTAGTATGTACAAGGCATTATTACAGATGATGGGATTACAGAAATAAAGATAGTCCCTCAAAATGGAGTGACATAGTCATAAAAACAATAAAACGATCTTAGTCAGGAACCACCTATAGCAAACTGTGGGATAGTATGGAATGTCAGAAAATTTCAATTGTGAGTTGGCCTTTGAGCATATCTGTTTGAAAAAACACATATATTAGATGGGAAATTTTTCTCAAAAACATAATTTGGTAGCTTTTTCATTAAATGCAAAAGTTTCAATGCAATGGATATTCATATTAATGAATTTATTTAATGTATTGTGATATACTATCACTTTTTGTATTAGAAACGTTTCTAAAATGTTGACTATAAAGCTTGTAACTTTATGCCAACTCATCCCCTTACATTTTCTTATTGACTTAACATTTTGTCCTTCAGCTATGTTTAAGAATTTAGTCATTTACTCCTAGGAACAATATCTCTCCACCAGCGCAGAATGTCTTTGTATTTAATTCTCCTGTAGAATCCATGCAAGAAAAGAAAATGCAAACAAACATGTTTTTGTAGTACAGTATTTGTTTTGGATTGAATTGTGTCCCCAAAAAGTTATGTTGAAGTCCTAATTTCTGGTACCTGTGAGTGTGATCATTTTCAGAATAAGGTCTTTATAGATTTGATTATAAGGTCTTATAATCAAATTAAAGTCATACTGGATTAGGATGGGCCTAATCCAATATGACTGGTTTCCTTATAATAAGAGAAGATACACACACACCCACACACACACATGCGCGCGCACACACGGACACACACACAACACCATGTGAAAATGGAGGCAGAAATTGGTGTTACGTTGCCACAAGCCAGGGGATGACAAGGATTGAGGGCCACCACCAGAAGCTAGGCAGGAGCCATGGGACAGTTTCTTCTCTTTCACAGCCTCCAAAAGGAGCGTGACTTGTGCAGCTTGGTTTCAGACTTCCAGCCTCCAGAACTGAAAGAGAATAAATTTCTGTTCGACGTCGCCCACTTTGTGCTACTTTCTTATAACAGCTCTGTAAGACTAATACTGTGTTCATTCCCATTGGCTTTCTCAGAGACTTCTTGGAAACAAAATTACCCAGCCCCCCAAGGGGAAAAAAAAGCAAAATGAAAAAACAAAGCAATCCACAGGTTTTGTTTTTCCTACTCGTTTTAATGACTTGTGCTTATTCTGTATAACTTCTCAAGTAAATGACTGTCATAGCACAGTTGTCTGAAAGCAGTCACTCAGAGTTTTGGTCACGCTTATTAAGGATCAGCATCCAGGGCTTGGCAGTGCCACCTGCTGGACAGCATGTGTGGCCAGGCAGGTGCTCCACCCTCATTTCTCCTGTTTGAGGTCTTTTCTGATCCTCTATCCTGTATGTGGATTTAACCAGATGCGTTGAAGGAATCTTGAACTTGGGCCTATGGATTCTTTGGATCCCAGTGTCAGGATGCATGTTCCAGGAAGGTGGGCTGGTCAGTGAATTGCTCCTACTTAGTGGTATGGCAATTTTTCCACAGAATTGGGCCGCCAGATGGCTCTGGCATGCTAACTTGGGGTGATTTCTCACTCATATCAGATGTAGAATAACTCAGGGATCTGGTTTTAGGATCTTGTCCATCTATGTGTCCAATTTCCCCCGTCTGCCTTCTGAGTTGCAGTGCTAATTCCTGTCCATAGCATCCAGGGACAGTTGTTCACCTCTTGTTAGGCTTGGAAGCATATTTCAGGCAGTTTTTCAGAATGGCAGAGCCTAAGTCCTCTGAAGGCTTTTGAGACTAGTGCTGTACAAAACCGATGGCCCTTAGCCTTTCTTTTGTCCAATCCATATGGCGGTATGCACCTCTGAATCAGACTTAAGCCTGATAAGAGACAGACTTTCTTTGTGTGAGTGGAGTTACTCATGGGTCCCTTGCCTATCCTCTCTGCTGGTGTTGTGTAGATGACCAGGGTCAACATAGAAAGAGATAATATTCTAGAACTGCACTGATTATGGCTTAAAGATTTCAATAGCAGTCATGTTTGAAAATATGGTTTGCATTTATATTATTTCCATGTGTAATATGTTGTTTTACATTTATGTGGTATTATTCCAGATGGATAAGAGACTTGCATTTGTGGTCGACATCTGTGAGGCATAGCGGTATCCCTTTAGAGCAGGCATCCTCAAACTACAGCCCGCGGGCCACATGCGAGTGTTTTTGCTGCTGCTGCCTGTCCTGCTTAAAATATGTGCAGTGCGCATAGGAATTTGTTCATAGTTTTTTAAAACTATAGTCTGGCCCTCCAACGGTCTGAGGGACAGTGAACTGGCCCCCTGCTTAAAAAGTTTGAGGACCCCTGCTTTAGAGTGTCATTGACAGCTAGTATTCATGATGAATGATGCAGTGTGTGTGTCAAGAGCAATAATGCGAGCATCATATAGTAAATGGACTCAGAGAACTGCAGAGCCGAGAGTATCTACCGTGTTCAGTATACACAAATTCTGAAGAGGGATGGCACTGTGAGTAGTAATTGCACAGTTGTCTTTCTCCTGTGACTGGCTGAAGGAGATGAGGCACAAATGGCACATTTGAGAGTAAAGGACAGAGCAATGGTTCCAGAATCTGAGCAGACAGAGATGAAGAAGAATAGTAAGCAAATACAGAAATACTTGTATATTCTTCATTCTCAATCTTTGTTCATAACTCATTGTACTTCACCCGAGACAGTATCTTCTACAGAAAATTTGTCATATACACAAGGAACCTCAAAAGAAGTGCTTGCCCAGGCTGCATAGCCCCTGGGTAGTCCTGCCAATACTGTAGAAGGGGAGGGATGAGCAGAGCGAGATTGGGTCCCCGGGAGAAGTTAAAACCTCAGCCAACCCAGTGGGGTTATGCCCCTCACCTGACTGAAATGGTCTTGCCTGTAAGCCACTGATTAGCTCAGCCATTGGCCCTGTAGGGATCTGATCTTGGGCAAGGTGGCCCCCCGAGAGGAGGCAGACCCTGAAGAAGGCGGCAGTTGGGGATCGTCTCCTGTGCACACTCCCCAGTACTGGACATCCTTTGAAATAGGGATGTGGTGGCACACCTTTGTGTTTACCACAATTATAATGACAGGTTCAAATTTTATAAAGGTTTCTAAATGAAGCTTGAATATGTTCTGAAATGCTTAAAACGAATAAAACAAAACATATACTATAATGAATATGCTTTTAAAATTATGAAGAGGCAGAGAAGCAAAAATTTATCAGTGATTTACTGCCTATTAAGAGCTATCATTAAATTTAAAATACTTTGTCAAAAATTGATTTCCAAATTACCAATTAATTTGAAATTAATGTTCTGATTTTCAAGTGTCTGATTTTCTGCATCACTTCTTCCCCACCCCTGGGCTTTAAAGTGTTTTCTTAAATATTTAAAATATTATAACTTTTTTATCTTGCTATAAATTTTATAAATATCCAGGTAATTCATCTACTTGTTTTTTTTAAATAAACAGAATATTCCAATTATAAAAATCATAAAATAGCATTTCTGTGCTGATTCTTCCCACATGAAATTCTCATTTCTAAAATCAAGCACTTGTACCTATTTAACTCCACATTTCTAAGCAAGTTCCTTTTAACATTGATATTTTTAAGTTTAAACTTTGTTTATTCACTTTTTATATAGCAGGCCTACCTTACCTAAGTAATCACACACTTCTTGTTCCTCCACTCTCCCACAGACTTTCCTTCCCTTTGCCTGCCTACGAATTTGTAAATTCTATCATAATTTTTCATTTATTCAATATCCAGTCATATCCATATGACTGTGGACATTTTGTTTTCAGCTAAACCAAGTAGCAATAATTTTATTTGTGCAATCATTTTCCTCTTGGAGACAGACATCACTCCTGCAGCTCTGTTCTCCTACCCCCGTCTGATCACTTGCTTTCCGGGTTGGCTGCAAGCTGTCATCTCAGAGCCTCCTTTAGGCGGCGTGCTAGGAAATGCCTTGCCGCTCTGCACTAAGTCCAGTTTTCTGAATACCATAGTTTGCTCTCATTTACTCCCCCATTTTCGTGCTCTCCACTGCAGGAGAGAAAACCTTTCCCTCCAAGCCCCAATGGTTGATATCTGGCTCTATGAAATAAACTGAAAATAGGCAGATTAACTTGAGAAATGATATACAAATGTATTCCTTTTGAATGCTGTGTGCACAAGGACATCACTGGGAAAAAGAAAAAAAAATACTCCCCAAAGCAGGGAGCCCTGAGAGCTCATACATGGTCTCAGTACGGGAGGGGTAGGGGGAATGTAGGCCCTGTGAAAACTCAGTGATTTTTAAAAAAGATGAATGGTCCTTAGAAGGATGGGTGGTCTGGGTGGGGGTATTGAGAGTTTGAGACAAAGTCTGTCTAGGTATGGGGCTGACTGCTAGTCTCCTCTGCTGTGGTGGGTCCAACTGTGATGAAACTCCTGGGCAGGGGCTTTATGACCTTAGAGTTCCTTTGGGGGGATCTGTCTGTAGGCAAATAAGGGGGATTCAGAGAAAGCCTCTCCTTGCCGCTTCTCAGTGCCCTCAGCTAAAAAGAATCCTGTGACAAAGAGCTGTGTTTTAAGACGGCATGCACTGTCACCTCCTCCATGGATTTAAGAGAATGTAGGCAAAGAAGAAGGTTTTGAGAACTTGAAATTCTGAGAATGTCTTTATTCTTTATACCTAGATCAAAAATAACGTTCCCTCCCAGTGTTGAAGTATTACTACCTCTGTGTCTTGAAGCTTAAGGATGTATATGGGGCTTGTCAAATAAGATCTCATCATAAGAGTGGGACCCGCGGAAGTTCGGAATCTGCAGCGCTTTCCCTAGGCTGGTTTATGTTTTCTAGAAAAGGAGCATCCAGTGTCCTGCTTCAGCTAAAGGGCAGAAGATGACTAAGTTGTCTCATTATCTGAAATTTAATTTCAGTCCATCCCTCTGTTGTCAGTGTCTCCCTGCCTCATCTGTGCCTTGTGTCCTGGAGGCCATACCCACTGTGGCTCAATGTCTTCAGGGATAAACGTTTTGCATAGGCTGGGGAGGAAGGTCAGGGAGTCTGTGGTGGTTGGGATAAAGTTTCAACGCCTCTGTCCATTTCAAGCTTTTCTCAGGGTCTGTATTTCCCATGTGTTCAGGATTCGGGAGAAAGAACTGGCTTCCTTCTTGTGCCCGATACTCCTGCAGCTGTTGGCTTTCCGCCTCCTCTGGACTGTTAGCTAGATTTATATGCTTATTCTTTGCAGTTTCCAAAATTCGTCTTCTCTCCACTGCTATTGCTTATGTTTTCTATGACTTAGTGCAATTTAAGAAAATATATTTCCTACTGTCGTTTTAGTTGAGGTTTTAGGAGAGACGTTAAACATGAACAGTCAATGTGTCATTTAAATTGCAACTTCTGCTCAATGACTTCAAGTGACATTTCTGCCTTTCTGTCTGTTAAAATAGTCCTCTTCCTGAAACTGCAGATATCCATAATAGTACAAAAGTTCTGATCACCTATGGTAGAGTGAATGGATTTCTATCATTTTCTGTTATAACAGCAATCCTAAAAAACAGAAACGAGATGCCCTAAAACCATACACACAGAAAGTAAGACACTAATTTGAATGAAAGTGAAACCAGCCACAGCTCCCAGAATACTGTGTACAATATCGAAGGAAATAGTATAAGAAAAATGCAACAAATTGTGAAAGTAAGAGTGCTAAGAACATATACATTTTAAAATTGACTGCAGTATGCAGAATTTTTCAGAAGGGAACTCACTATAAAAATAAAAGTCAAACTATAAGCAGCAAAATGTATCATAATGTTTGTTGAAATAAATTCAGGTATAAATGGGTGAGAGGTCTGAAAAATGTCAGTAAAAATGTAAAGATAAATGAAGCTGATTAGACAGTGAAAGAAGAGTCATGATATAAATATCAAATGAGGTGGGTATTGATAGATTGTGGGCTTTCCAAATATAACAAAATATATGTAGCCTGTATGCCATTTTAATTCTTAACAAACCCATATTTTTAATTGGCTAACCGTTATCTTAATCTCCTTCATAGTCAAAGGGTATTCTAGATTGTCAGTGGGTAATTTCCAGTGGGAGTGAAATTCCAATATTATGTAAGAAATTTAGAGAAAAACAAGATTTATTTTTTAGAAATGTTAATACTTAGAAAACTCATTGTTTGGAGGGAAAGTTGAGATTTGGGTCACATTTGTTGTTGCAAATAAAACTTTAAAGTATTTTAAATTATCACTTAATTATTGGAGTGGGAAACATATTTTGATTTTACAAAAATAACCAATATTAACTTTTTAATGTATATATGTATACAGTGGTGGGCAAAAGTAGGTTAACAAAAATAAATAATACAATATTAATTAATTAATTAATTAATGATAATACAAAAGTAAACTCTATGCTGTGCATACTCAAGTGTAAACCTACTTTGGCCCCTAGGTATATAATTTATACTATAGCATATAGGTTAGTTTTATATACATAAATATAATAAAGTGTGTGCTTTCCCCCCCCCCCAATTTAATTGCTTTCTTGATACAGAAAACTTCTACTTTTATTTTTTATCTAGAAATGTTTGAAATCTCACATTCACCAAAGTTCATTCTTTTATTCTCAAATTTTATGATTTTTTTTCTTTCCCCTCTGCAAATATGTAATATGAATATGAACTGAAACTTAGAATGAAAGCTTCAACATCATTGGGCCTATTTGGAATTTTAACATTAGTAACCCACCTTAATTCAATCTTTGGATACTACCACATTATATCTTGTACCTACATACAGTTACTAGAGGCCCGGCACACAAAAATGTGTGCACTCGGTGGGAGGAGGGCCCTCAGCATGGCCTGTGCCCTCTCACAGTCTGTGATCCCTCAGGGGATGTCCACCTGCTGGCTTAGGCCCACTCTCCAGGGGATCAGGGCTAAGCTGGCAGCCAGACATCCCTCTGGCAGCCCGGGAGCCCTCAGGGGATGACCACTTGCCAGCAGGGGGCAGGCCTAAGCTGCAGTCAGCTATCCTTAGCGCTGCTGAGGAGGCGGGAGAGGCTCCCACCACCACCACTGTGCTGGCAGCCATCAACCTGGCTTGTGGCTGAGCAGAGCTCCCCCTGTGGGAGTGCACTGACTACCAGGGAGCAGCTTCTGCATTGAGAATCTGCCCCCTGGTGGTCAGTGTGTGTCATAGTGACTCATCATTCCCAGTCGTTCTGTTGTTAGGGTCAATTTGCCTATTACCCTTTTATTATATAGGATGTGGGTTTTGTTTTTTAATATTTTTTTTATTGATTTCAGAGAGGAAGGGACAGGGGGAAAGAGAGAGAGAGAGAGAGGAGAGAGAGAGAGAGAGAGAGAGAGAGAGATCGATGATAAGAGAGAATCATTGATTGGCTGCCTCCTGCATCCCAAGCTTCTGCCCTGACCAGGAGTAGAACTGTAACCTCTTGGCTCCTAGGTCTACACTCAACCACTGAGTCATGCTGGCTGGGCTATAGTTATGTTTTCTTGATTTTCATATGAGCTGTAGCCAAGTACTGAGTGATACCAAAAGGTTTTATTTAGGAAAACATCAATATCAAGAAACATTTTTTTTTCTAAAAGTATACCAATTTGTCAAATTCTGCTCTTTAAAATTATAAGCATTATATTTGAATTTTGGCGTACATTTAGAAGATCCCTTCAATTGGAAGAACAAAACAAAATCTTATAAATTATTACAATGTTGAGTTTCTAGATGTCATTTGTATTTTGATCACAATAAAAATATAAATTTGCATTTCTTAGTGCTTTCTTAGCTGAAATAATCTTTGGAAACACTTATAGTCATATTATTTTAGCCTGAAACATAAGGATTATTTCTTTAATTCTCTACTTTAATTATTATGTATTCTTATTCCAAAAAATAATTAGATTTGGGGAGGCTCTTGAGGTCCCAAGGAAATTGACATTTTGAAAATGAATTCAATTTATTGACAAAGAGTTTCACATAATTGGCTCAGTTGAATGTCTAAAACTTGAATACTATTTCATACTAAACTATATTTTATTTTCTATGTATTTTTTCTATGTATTTTAAACCAGACAAAATAACTCTTACTCTACCATCTTTGAACCATTCATAGTTATTTAATTGGTAAGTTATTCAAAGATTAACCCTGTGTTTTAATCATATTAAGTAATATATATATATTCATATTTTCCATAAATTATAGAATTAATACAACTGGATCAAAGTATAAATATTATTTGCCTCATTTTTCCATGTATACTATTATAAATGTAATTATTCATAGAAATTTGTTTTTCTATGTCATATCATAAATACCCATACTCATGAGTGTACCTTTACTGTATATGTACATAATAGTAAAGATGAAAATTAATATATATATGCATGAATATAAGTCACCTATGTTTCATATGTACACAAAGCATAATTCATATATGGGTGTGGTTGATGTGTACATATTCTCTGTGTACATATAGATGTGTATTTTCAAGGTCAAGATTAAGCAGAATACTTCAGACCTCCCACTCCTCCCCGCCTTATACTTCTGCAGCACACATTCACTTTTATTGAGTGGTTAGGGTTAGGCTGACACTTTTCAGGCAGAAAGGCAGAAGCATTTATCTTCACTGACAATTTGGGAGTATTTTCCTTAGGTTTCAAGACACTTTCTCTAACACAACTCTCATTCTATTCTATTAGAAGCAGCATGTGGCATGTTCTTACTGATTTTGCATGTCATGAACCAAAAGACACTGCAGGCTGACTGTAATACATATTAAAACATGCATGGATTTTTTAAAAAATTACAAGTAAAGTGTGGATTATTTTGCATACATTTTAAAGGAAGAAACATTTTTTTCTGATATAAATGTAATATGTGTTTCTATTGGAATATGAAAAATATGAAAAAATACCAAGAAGAAATAATATCTATAATCTAAACTAATAAAAGCGAAATATTAAAATTAGCCGTTTCTCCGAGACAGGGTAAGCCACGCCCACCAGCCAATCAGAGCGGCTGTATGCAAATTAGCCCAGCCAACATGGCGGCCGCCACTCCCGGACCTGAGTAAACAGCCCTTTCCATTGCGGCAGCAGCGAAAGTGAAGCTGCGCCCCTCAGCTCAGCTCCGATTAAACTGCCTCTAGCAAAACACAGCTTTTTGAAA
>PVJC01006998.1:0-52994 GCA_004026665.1 Murina feae | reverse complement strand
GCATGAAAAACATTCCAAAACAATTCAAAAATTTAAAATATACAGGGAAAAGTATGGCTTGAGGCACTGTGATTCCACTGGACGTCCAAATCCTTGGCCCTGGCATGTCATAGGTTTAGCTGGGTACGGGCCCTTGCACATTTAGTTCTCTTTTTTTGAGCTTCAATGATTTCTACTCTTCTTTCCAATTCAAAAATATCTGACACCTTGCTAACTTAGACATGAATTTTTAATATTCTATGTTTACACAGTTTTATACATAAAGACAGCCCTGCATAGTTCACTCAGTGAAAACATGTCAGAATATATAGAGAGGATATTCTTGGGCCCACACAAAGAAATGAACTAATGATTTGAACATCTCTTCCTTGAGGGAGAAAAAAAGTATTTATTCCTCTGTCAAGTAATATGATAAAAGGGCAATGAGAATTAAATAAAAAGTTAGGAAGAAAAAGATGACATCTGTAGGAAGCACACACACTTGTATCAAGAAACCTACAGAAAAACCTCCTCTCTCAATTCATTTATTATTCAGATTGTTAAAACAAAACATTTTCATTGTAGAAAATTTAGAAAACATAATAAATAATAAAAGGGAAATACAATTATCCCTAATTCTATAACTGGACAAATAACTGTAAAAAATTGCAGCCTTTTAAAGATATTCATATAACATTCAATTCATTCAAAGTTACAATTTTATGGTTTTTGGTATAGTTACAGAGTTGTAGAACTATAATTTTAAGATCAACCCCCAAAAAACATGTACCCATTAACAGTCACTTTTCTTTCCGCAGGCCTAAGTAGTCACTAACTTACTTTCTATCTCTATAGATCTGCCCACCTGGCATGCCATATAAATGGAACCACATGTGGTCTTTGGTGACTGGCTTTTCTCTCCACAGGCATAATGTTTTCAAGGTTCACCTGTACTGTAGCTTGTTTCAATGCTTCATTCCTTATTATAGCCAAGTAATATTCCATTCTATAGATATACCACATTATGTTAATCCACTCATTAACTGACAGATATTTGGGTTCCTTCTACTTTTGGGTTATTATGAAAAATACTGCTATGAAACTTCATGTACAAGTTTTTGTGTGGCCACATATTTCCATTTCTCCAGGAACAGAATTGTTACAGATCATGGTAACACTATGTTTAACTGTTTTGAGGAACTGCTAAACTATTTTCCAAAACAGTTGCACCATTTTACATTTTCACTGGCAATGTCTGAAGGTTCCAATTTTTCCACATCCTTGCCAATGTTTGCCATGCCTGTCTTTTTTATTATATTCATCCTTGTGAGTGTGAAGTGGCTTTGATTTGCATTTCTAATAACCAATGACACTATGCATCTTTTTCCAGGATTACTGACCAACTGTATATCTCCTTTGGAGAAATGTCTATTCAGATCCTTTGCTCGTTTTTCAATTGGGTTATTTACCTTTTTATGTATTGAGTTGTAAGAGTTCTTTATGAACTTTAGATACAAGTCCTTCATCAGATATACAATTTACAAATATTTTCTCCCATTCTGTGGGTTATCTTTTTACTTTCTTGGTGGTGTGGGTCCATCATCAAATTTGCAATTGTGATGAAGTCATTTATCTATTTTGTCATTGTTGCTCGTGATTTTGGTGTCATATCTAAGAAAACCAACACCTAATCCAAGGTCATAAGTTTTCCTCTGAATGTTGTAGATCTTACATTTATGTCTTTTCAATCCATAATAATTCTTATATGTGGTATGAGGTAGGAATCCAACTTCACTCTTGAAAAAATAGCTTCTAAGACTCACTTTTCCACATGAATAAACCAACTGTATGAAGAATGCTGTTTTTACCACTACCACCCCCATGTACACAAATAATATAGTATCGATGTGGAACGTGACTTCTAAATGTGTTAATCCCTAAACCCACTATATTTTAAAGTTTGTCTTCTGCTCCATTTCCTCTGTGAACCCCTCCTACTTTAGTATAAGCAACATTTGTATTTTGGAGATGGTCCTTCAGAGAATCTAGCCTGCCATCATGTAGGAAACATAAATTTCTTAGAGAGTCTTTTCTAGCATAAAATAGTCCAACAGTCTCCATAACTGTTAGAAAATGTCATGCCTTTCCCCTTTACAGTAGACATTTTTCTAACCTTATAAAGAGGCTTTATGCTTACATATACAAGGGGCATTTTAAAGAATGTTTAAAAGAAAACTTTGTACATATTTTTTCATGTACAAAGTTGAATTCGGGGAGATGTGGTGACATTATTGAAAAACCTATCTTACCTCTCTTGATTCTGCCATCGCGTGCAAGGCAGCCATGAGGTGGCACACTGGTCACAAAGATGGGCAGTTCACCACTCTTACTTCCTCTGCCCCCAGCTACTGTCATTCCAAGGGACTCGTGAGGTTCCTTCTTTACAGTAATGTGTTTTTCTTGGCATGTAACACACTGGGTAAGATCCTAAATCATGAGAGGAAAATTTTGTGGAATATATTTATTGGAATGAATAATATAAAACGAGGACAGCTTAAACTAATGTAAAAACTTATGTGGTAACTGTAAGTAATTTTTTTTATCACTCAGTATAGAACTGAAAGTAATACACAGTTCCTCATAGGTACAAACACTACACTGATCACTGTGGATCACAATGTCAAACTTCGAATTACCATTTTTTCTTATGACTATGGAACTAAAACAACTTAGGACTATTGGCATGTGGAGGTTAAAGTAAAATAAGCACATCATTTATATAGTTACCTTAAAATCCAAGATATGATCAATTTTATAAAAGTAAATAATGTGTTTGAGTTTTAAGATTCTAAATATGAGCCAATTAACTTTTCTTCCATCTTTCTCCCCTATTCTTTGAAAGAAAAGTTGACAGTTTGAAAGAAAAGTTGACAGTACAAAATTATATTAATGTTACTAACAATGTTAACAATGGAAATATATGAATTATATTTACAGAATTTTAACATTTCCTTTAGTGGCATAAATTCAAAGAGTTGACATGCACATATCTGTTAACCAGTCCTAGAATTCCAGGCCATGTGCCTTCTCTGGTCCTGGACCCCTGCACTCCTGAAATTTTTATCAAGAGAACTATTTGTAATAATAGCAGAGCATTCCTAGAAATAGTTATGACCTAGCAGAAACTTGTAAATGTCTTAAGGTGGTCTCCTACCTGAAGGTATGAAATCTGTTAGTAACCTTCAAAATGAGGCAAAAACATTTTATTATGAGGACAAGTCATGTAAACCCAGCCTTGACGATATTTACTTAAGCGTTTCAGCTCTCAGGTATTTCATTATTAAAGGGTAGGGATTCTATTCCTCTACCAGCTGAGATGTATGCATTTTTTTCCCCTCAGGAACAAAACTTAACAACGTAAATGATTATACTAGGTAAGCTTTAAGGAAACTTCTCAGGGTTCATCACCATATGAATGATTGCTTATCCAAGCAGCTACATAGAAGCTTATTAGTAAACTAAAATATATTTTAATTTTTAACAATTATAATCACCTGAACAGGGTGTTTTGTGAATTTGTGTTTTGGCTTTCTCTAGGAGACCTATATTTTTATATATCAGATTTGACATAACAAGTGCAAGATAAATAGCTAAATTAACTCTTAAAAGTACATTTCATGTGATTGTTCCAACTAGTAGGTTTGTAAAGCACCTAGAATAAGAATAAATTCAGCATTATTATGTAAAACACTGTGACATAAAATTAAAGAGAATAAGAATTAGCAGAGTTAAGAGGGAAAAATATATGTGCTCCAAACAAAATGAAGCAGTTATCTATATGAATGTTGAAATAATTAAACACAATTTTAAAAATTGTCTTATGTATTGAAATTATAATGTTGTCAGACATCCATATCCCAAAACATTGTAGAATTCAATGACATAAAAGATTCAATAATCAACTTTTGGCTTATATTACAATTCTTTAAAAATATATATCTTATAAAGCAAGGACAAGCTATCTGAAACGACTACAATTAAAAATTCCTGTTCAAAACACTAACTCCTTTTTCCTAGTCATCATTATGAAGGCAAAATTATAGGTTTCCCTCATACATTTTGGTTTTCATTCAAAAATGAGAACAAAGACTGTAGTTATAATTTTGTGTATGTATTAACTAGACCAAAGATCAGTGACAAGTCTATACTTAAGCTCAGAAAACCAGATAAACTTGATGGGCCAAAAATATTCATGTCTTTAAGCAAAGCTTTTTTAGGGTACCTGTGACATTCCAAAGGTAATTACTTTCTCAAATACTGTACTTACATTAAGAAGCCATTTTAACACACAGGCAACTTCTATGGTTTTTAAGAAGATCCAATGAATAAGTTTTTGTTTGGTAAAGCAATTTAATTTTACTTAAGGAAAGTCACTTTTGAACCTCACATTTAGTTTATATTTTCACATAGTTGGGTGAATGTCATCATTGAAAAATCCTGGCCAATCAGAAGTTGAGTGCAAGTGAAGGATTCAATGAAGTAAATAATACAAAAAATGCAGTGAAGTACCACCCTTTTTTGATTTCTGGAACTAAAGTTAGAGAGTATCAAAATTTTCAGTACAGATATATATGTCCTAGGAATATATTATAATACCAGTGAAATATTAATGAAGCTGTAAAAATGTTCAACATATGGTAATTTAAAATAATTTAGGGTAGTATTCCTATTAAGCTATAATACTAAAAAAAGTACTATACTAGTACCTATGAAAATGTATGATTTATACGTTTAATAATCACATATCTAATTCTGTTATTACAGGCAACCTGCTCAATTGCTAAGTATAGACTTGTCCATCACCATCTTCATTTTGCTTTTTCAGTCAGACAACCAACTGCTGCATTTAAATGAGCAACCTAAGATAAAACCCACTTTCAAGGAAGACTAAATAGAAATTTTTTTCTGGAAGATCAAACACTTCTCATCAATCACCTGGCAGAAGGACCTTCTTCACTTAGAAACCATCTCAATTGTCTGAAGAACTGAGACAACAGAGTCACTCTCCAAGGCAGCAAAACATGCACATTTCACCTCCTCAATTACCTATGTTCACCTTCTCCAACAGAATAACAGCCCTCATTTAAATTTTACCAGTTTTTAACAATGATCCTTTGAGGGTGGATAAATTAAAACACACAAACAAACACAACACCTCACCTTATGTGAGCTGGGTCTGCTGTAATACAGTGGCTGTGCATGGTGCTGGCTGCTGCTTTGAGTTCCTGCTTCTCGGATAGTGTTACCAGGCTGGGGTTTCCCTGGTCTAGCAATTGTTAAATTGACCCTTTCTCCACTAGCCTGGAGAAAACACACATACATTACCACCAGTCATTAATGAAGCTTCTCATTGTAAAAATTATAGGCAGTATAATTTCCAATGCACTTATCGTTATACCAGAGCCTTATTTGGGTAGTAAATGCAAGCACCTGGTGGTGGGGAAGGAGGTTCATTTCATAAGTTAATATTTTAAAACTTCTGCAGGTGAATCACACACACACAGATCCTCGATATGCCCTCCCCATCTCCACCTCCAAAATAACCAAGGCAAAGCAGTAAAAAACTGCCTGTGTTCTCATCTTCCCTTGGTTTCTTGAAGGGTAAGATAACTTTTTATTTTATTTTTTAAATATACTCTTTATTGATTTCAGAGAGGAAGGGAGAGGGAGGAGATAGAAACATCAATGATGAGTGAGAATCACTGATCAGCAACCTCCTGTACACCCCCTACAGGGATCGCGCTCACAACCCGGGCATGTGCCCTTGATCGCAATCGAACCTGGGACCCTTCGGTGCACAGGCCAACACTCTATCCACTGAGCCAAACCAGTAAGATAACTTTTTAAAAATACTTCGCCCTTTCAATACTAGCCCTGGCACTGAGAGGGTCACAGCAAAGGAAAGAAGATAGGAAGAAATGATTCAAAAATTAAAATCCATTGTGACTTTTGAAATAAATTCTATGGTGGCTACTTTGGAAGTAATAACCGATGAAACTACCCACAGCTTTGTTTTTGCTTGCGATAGGTTTGAGTTAAAATAAGGCCAAGTTTTGAACAGTCCTGAAAAGAACAATTATAGAGATCCTGTATAATAACAGTGTGTGTGTGTGTGTGTGACACACAGCCACATGTCCCTAAGGATTATTATGATAAGTTACTTTAGAGGTTTATGATGATTATTTTAAATTTAGAGGTCCATTATCTATGTATCTGTATTTTAAACAGAGATTTATATTTAGTATATTTTAAAAATACTTTGTTTCTTAATTTTTACTTTAAATTATTTTATCTTTGATTTTAATGCACAGGCCTAATTTATTTGATGTTGACTCTTGGTCACGACCACAATTTCCAATTTTATTATTATTTCTCTGGGAAAATAGGATAGCCTACTTTTGAGGAATTGTGGTAGAAAGAGGGGAACTCTCTCAGAACTACAGTCAATAATGTTAAGAAATTATTCCATTTTTAGTTCTTAAATTGGAAAATAAGTGATAACCAACTTTAAGACACTGATGAAAATCACTCTTATTCAAGCATTTTATTGCACTAAATAGTTTCAGACAAGTTCTTTAGAATAACGGAAAGAACAGTTAATATATAGCCAAACTTCCAAAGCAGAGGCTGGGACTTGATCTAAAGGATAATAACCAAGTAAAATGTTTAGAATTCTGATACTTAGAATTCTGACACTTTAGATTATTAGATCACACAGTGTGAAGTGATGAGACCCTCCTTTTGTGACTTCATTTCAATGTACAGGATCATTTTCATTATACTTAACATCTGATAACTACTAAATATTTCATAATCAGTATTTCAACTTTACTGGGAAACCCATTTACAAAACTTTAAACAGAAACGAATCACTGATCTTAGATTGCTTCAAAGACAAACTTCTTTGCATGTGATGGAAGTGGGCAATTAGGCTTGAAACAATGAACCAACATTTGCGTTTAGGCTTAGGCTAACTTTAACCAGACTGCACATGTAATATTCCAGGGTTTCAAACACAGCAAAAGAGTTGTGTTAAAGTCAAGATATTTTAAAATGCAGGATGCCCAAATGACAATACCCATGATCCATAAATAAGTAGCATGCTTTGTTACTGGACATATAAATTAGTATGGTCTGATCTTTACAGAAGGAAGTTTAGCAAAATGTCTTAAACTTGGAAACAAAACATAAGTTATAGAACACAACATGTCCACAGGTATTAAAAATCATGATGTGAATCTACACTTACTGTTATGATAAGAAGTCCACAACATACTGTTGATGTGAAGAAAAAGTTGCAAACTCAGAATTTATAAGGTAAGTGCATAAGTTAAGTATTTGTGTAAATATGTACCTATATACTTGTGGACAAACACATAAAAAATGTTTCTAATGATGTTCTCCAAAACATCAGTGTTGACATTTTGGGGTGTTTAGATTGAATGTGATTTTAACTTCCTTCTTTTTTTTTCCTGTATTTTTTCTTTATGATTCTCTTTATGAGACAAAGAAACTTAAATTTACCAACTTCAGTTTTCTATACTTTGGGGAAAATATGATGCAACTATTTACTGCATTATAAAAATTCAAATATACAATATATTATTATGAAAAAATTTTTAATGTATTTTCTACCTGTATATGTACATTTTTCACATTTTGGTTAGAAATTTAGCGAGGAGCATCTACTTAGGAATTAAAGTATGTTAACACTGCCTGAAATATATCTAGTCAATCTATTTATATGTATCTTTCTGATCTGATTTCTCACTATATAAAGTCTACTCAACTCTCCTGTTTCCTTTAACAAATCCCATAATTGGATTAACTTTCTTTTTTCCCCTTCTCCTCTCACCTTTCATGATGTACTTGTCCTCACTAGGGCAGCTGCTGGCTGGTATCCACAGGCAAAGGTCCGAATGACTGCTTCTGATTTCAAGAAATTTTAAGGCACCTAATTTCTTTAAATCTTAAGTCTATGAACTGAGACCAATAACTGAATCTGCCCTCGATGCAATGTGACTGTGTGTTTCTGTAAGGCTACACTGAACCAAAAGATTTTAAAACGGTGTAAGTTACAGAGGTTTGAGAATTGGGTTTTCTTATAATCTTAAATATTCATTATTATTTGATTCTGTGTAGTCTACACATTTTCAGTGACTATCCATCTACTTTAATTCCTGATGCTCAATTATATTAATTCTTGATTTCCTTCAGAGTGTTCTGTTGGGCTTACTTAAAGGAAAAAAAAAAAAAAGGCACTTCTGTTTCACCATGATCTCTTTAGGAGATATCCACATTGGGTTAAATGGCATGGCATATTGTAGAACTTGAAATCTTCTCTGGGTGGTTTTCTAAATTTATCTGGTTTAATACTCTTACTAAAAACATGGATTTTCTGTGATAGTAACTATCCTTACTTTCTTCACAGGGATACTGTGAGGAGAAATGTTATGTGTTTGAACTGCTTTAAATTCCTTTAAGAGGAAAAAAAAAGGCACTACAGGGATAACAGTTATTCTTAATAAAAAACGACTTTCTACTTTTATGTATCTTAAAGTGAAGAAGAAAAGGTAAGAGATGAGGTAAGTTACAACCTTGGTAATCACAGATCTTTTGAACCTTACTTTTCTCATTTGTTACGTGTGGAGAACACCATATGTTATGTCTAGTGCTAAATGGAGCCAAGGGAGCAAACGAGAAATGAAACTTTAGAGACTGCACTCCATAAACAGCCAGCCTAAACGTTCATGAAACACAGGGCTGAGAAAAGATACAATCTATAATGAAGTTACGCCACTGTGGATTTTGAAGAATTTAAATAGCTATGTTTGATTTTTCCAGTGAAGTATCAAATATGCCCAGATTTTTATGTTACTAGCCAATGAAAACAAAATACTGATACATGGCAACGAAGGCCAAGCATCTGGAACGCATATCTCAAGGGTACCTGAATGATCTGAGCGGCCAGCTCAGGAGTTCCGTGCTTCAGGTCATGCCCATTGATGGCGAGCACGCGATCATTGCTGCTGAGCCTCCCGTCCTGCGCAGCAAGCCCCCCTTCCAGGAGGTCAAGAATAAAAACTCCTGGCTCATCTGTCCTTCGTACAAGTTTGATGCCGAGCTGTTCACCATAGTCTCGTTTATAAAGAACCACATGGAAAATCTCTTCTCGTGGAGAGTTCCCATCAGAATGGCTATTCAATCGGTTACCGAAGCGTCTCTCTCGAAGCACAGTGAGCTGTAGGGTGCTGCAGGGCTGTGAAAGCACAGCCCTGGCATAGTTGTGGGACACATTGCTAATATCATAGTTGTTGACCTAAAAAAAACAAAAGGATTATGACCATACGGTGACTACCTTCCGCCCCCCACCCCATTTATATAAATACTAGTAACATTTCCCAAGGCAACTAACATTGTAAAAATGATATACAATCATTATTTACAAAGAAATCCACTCTGAAGACATTTGAAAGTACAGAACTCCTAAAATTAACTTACAATTAGCATTAAGTAGAGAACAGCAGTTAGGATTACAGGGTTAATGACAGTCTTGAATTAGCATCCTTGGTTCTGCTATGTACTAGCTGGATGACCGAGGGCAATTATAGAACTTGTTTGACATGTTTCCTTACGTATAAAATGTGTTACACATGTGGGATTGAAATTAAGGTAGGAAGAAAAAAATACACTCTATGTATATAGGGAAACAGAAGAAATTACAAAATTCTAATGTTTTACATGTAAGAACAGCAAAACTCACCTTCATATAATTTAGGTTCCACAGTACCACGATTTTTCAAGTTTTAAATTTAGAATAAGAACAAAATGATACAAATTAACAGAATTAAAATTGATACCTGAAGAATCTGGTCTCCAGCAAGGAGCCTTCCATCCCTGGCAATTATCCCATCCCGATAGACTTCCTGGATAACGATGTTAATTAGTGGTGTTTCATTGCCACCCACAATGCTAATTCCTAACTGAATGTAAGGATTAGATCGGTGAATTTCAATCGTGGTGATTTCACCTTCTGGTAAACTAGGTGGCTGTTGTGTGACTGCGAAGTTAAAAATGAGAAAGAAAAAAAAAAAGAAAATAAATGTTTCAATTTTTGATATTCTTCAGGTAAATAAATCATCTTATGTTAATATATGACTAATAACTAATACCACTGGATAAGAAAAAGATAGTGACAAGAAATATCTATATGTTAAGATTATCTAAATATTTCCTCTTCCAAAGGTGATCAGAACACAATGACCTGATAAAGAAATATTAAAAGACAGTCATCTAGTGCTAACTGATAAGAGAAAGTCTGAACCATTAACAACTGTGAACATGCAAGGCAGTTTAAGGAAAAGAATAACCCTGTGGTATGTAATCACCATAGATGCTGAGAGAGTAATCACAGCACCTCTAAGAGGTGGGTGTTAAGCCTTGGGAGATCAAAGAAGTTATAGCTGTGGGAGGGAAAATTGGAAATTTTTAGTAAAATTTGAAAATTTTAAGGGAAAAACATATTTAAAAGTAAATACCAAGGGCCAACTACGAGATATGCCCAATGACTAGGACTACAGGCTTTCTGTTTGCTCCTAGTGGGTTGCACAGTCAGATTAGTGGCTGGCAGCAGAGTGCAGTGGTCACAAGTGTGGCCTCAGAGACAGATATCCAGCCATTTCTTGGCAGTATGAGCTTGACCAATTAATATCTCAAGACTCAATTTTCTCACCATTAAAAAAAAAATCCCTTAATATTGTAACAAGCACTTAGTCAGTTAATTTATGTTAAGTGCTTGGCACAGGGCCTGACACAGAGTAAGCACTTAACCCAAGGTATTATTTTTGTCATTCTTGATGTTACTGATTTCTTAGACAAGAAGCAACAAACTCTGGACACAGGAGCAAAGAAGAAGAAGCTGTTAACGACTAGCAAACTCATGAACTACAACAGAAGAGAGTGGGAGCACCTTCCGGGGTAAAGGTCATGTTCTGTTTCTAAAATGCCAATTGTTCAAATTATAGACTTAGGGTGATTCCACCCATCTCAATAAAATTTTTTTAAGAGGAAAAAAATGCATGTTGGGAAAATCAGAGGGAGAAGTAGAAAGGAAGTAATGTCTGACTTGAAAACATAAAAAGAAAGAGGTGACTAGCACATACTATCAGCAATGGTGCTCTCCTCGAAGGCAGGGTTGTCCAGGCCAGGCTCCTCAGTCCATGCAGGAAGAGAGGCAGAGGTCAAGTTCCGTTCGGCAGGCACTGTGCCTGTCCCTGAGCAGTCTGTTTCGGGTGATAGGGTACTTGGAAGATCTATTATAGTGGTTCCATTTTCATTCTCAATCTCTGTCTGAGTTTTACTGGTTTTCCTTCTCTCTAGGGCAACTCTCTGATGAGAAGCTCCAGGACATCTAGAAAGAGATTATCAGGTGGTTTCCAGATTATTTGAAAGGGGAAAAAAGTGACTAATGGCTCATACCACAACAAAAGAATGGCAGTGACTTCTATTGCATGAAGTACCTAGAGGTACCCATAAGGGTACAAAATTCCACTTGAAGTAAGTTCTTACCACTCTAACATAGCGAATTTAAAACAAGGCATCAGCATAAACAATGGTTTGGTATATATCTCAAAGAATGTTTCAATAAAAATTCAAGCATATATTAGTATCAGAAACACAAACATCAGTTTAATATACAGTACAGTTGTCTCAATACTGCAAGAATTATTCTGAAATTCTGAGTACAACCCTTTCTACAGGTTTACTGACTTAAGCACAGGATTGGAAATCAATTTCTTCTTCCTCAATAAGCCCTTAAGTGCTTAGACCTTAATGCACATATGCCTCTGCACTCTCACAGCGGATGTCACATATTTACTCATTAATGATAGCAAAACATTTGAAAGTTTACAATTTGTAGGAAAACACAGCAAAGGCTCAAATAACTTTACTAGTATAATAGACATGGAAAGAAATAAAGAAAACATATCTCCTAGTTTGTAAAATTAGAATTGCAATGTTGGGATTATAGTTATGCTATCTAAGTTAAACATATATTCCAAGTACTTGGGAAACTAACATAAGTACTAAGAAATAAGAAATACTAACTTGTTTGATTTTATTTATTTAAGCAAACAAAAGGGCACAGAGGTGCTTCTTTAAACATTTAAATAAAATTTTACACAGATATTAGAAGTGTCTTTTTCATCTGACCCATTTATAAGAGAACATGACTAATACCCACTTTGAAGGAAAAGGGATTAGTGGAGAGCTGGATGCACATCCCTACAGGCCAACGTGACTCAGACACCACGCATTTCATGTTGGGGTAAGCAGGAACACAATTTTATGTCTGGGGTAGTAGATCTTCATTCAATGACAATGGTATTTACAAATGTAGCATTTTGATAAAAATTAAGTATAGGATTAAATTAAAATGGAAAGCTATCTCTTAAGTATAATAGAAATAAAATTTCCCTCATGAACTAAAGATTTAAGTACTGGATTTCAAGTTCTTGAAAAGAATCATTAAGAAGTTTTTACCTAACTTTCTCCCACTAATTATTTTCTATTCCCCTCATTAAGATGACTGACTTTCCTTACTGCACTGCTGGGCAGCACTCTAGGGAAACTTAGCAAATAAGTTTGAAAATTGTATCACTAAAAAACTATTTTTGTAAGTAGATTTAATTAGAAATACATTTAAAAATATTTTCTTCAATAAAAAATTCAGACAAAACTGGATCATAAAAAATATGTGTGACTAAACAGATAAATATTTAAGTTCCAAAATGTATATCATACACAAATATAAACATGGGCAAGAGCTAGTCTTCAATGAAAAACATGGACTAGGAAAGGGAAATACAAACAGAATGTGAACACTGGGAATTAGTCTAGCTAACAAAAAGAAAACTCCTACAAACTAAATAACTACAAAGCCTATCTTATTGTTGTTAAAAATGCAAAATTAATTTTAAAAAGAAAATATAAAGTTGTTAGAGAGGTAAAGAAACAAGTATACTTAAATTCCCAATGGGGCAGCAAATTGCTAATAGGAACTAAATAAAGATATTTTAAAATATGTGAAAATAAGGAAGAGTGATATTAGCCAGCACTGGAGAAGGCTATAGCGAGAACCTTTGAGAATACCCATCCTATATAATAAAAACCTAATATGCAAATCAACCAAATGGTGGAATGACCGGTCGCTATGATGTGCACTGACCACCAGGGGCCAGACACTCAATGCAGTAGCTGCCCCCAACCCACAGGCTCTAGGCCAGCAAAGGTGGTACCAGTGGAGGACCCCAGATCACCCCACTGGTCGTCCTGTAGGCAACTGGCGGCGGTAGAGGGCAGGGCCAGCTGGCGAGTGGGTGGTGGTAGGGGATGGGACCAGCTGGCAAGTGGGCCAGCGCCACCCCCCTATTGCCCCGCTGGTTGCCCTGCAGAGAGAGGAGACTGGTGGCAGCAGTGAGGTGATAGGGGGACAGGGCTGGTCGGCGAGTGGGCTGGGGAGCTCCTGCAGAGGGAGATGACCAATGGCGGTGGTGGTGCAATCAAGGGGTGGGGCCGGCCAGTGAGCAGGCCAGTGCTATCTCCCAATCGATCCCAAGGCGGGTGCCAACGGAGGGCCTCCGATCGCCCTGCCGGTTACCCCACAGATGAGCTCTGACCACCAGCCAAGCCCAGGAACCCTACCCATGCACAAATTTTGTGCACCAGGCCTCTATTATTTAAATAAGATGGAACAGATGAGTAGATTGAGAAAGAACAACTAGACAAGAGGAGACAATGAGAGCAAAACTTCAAAGTATGTGATCAAGGGAGACAAGAGTGTCACCAAAGAAAAAGTGGCCAACAATGCAAATGCCACACAAGGGACAAATAAGATGAAGACCAAAAAGCATTGAAAAAGTCATGGTGACCTCAGAAAGAATACTTTTGATGCCAAACTATAATGCCAGCATTTCTGCTACCTTAATACAAGCATCTACAAAAAGTCACACTAAGAATTATAGAGCTTAAGTGAGTAAGAGAATTGAGAAAGACCATGCAAAACCTGTACACCTGGGAATCAGAATGGCTGCTAATGGGGATGAGATTTCTTTTTGGGGTGTTGAAAATGGTTTAAAAATTTGATTGTAATGATGACTGCATACTTCCATGAATATACTAAAAACTAAAGTGTACACTTTGAAAATAGATTGACTTTTATGGTGTGTACCTTCCTTCCTAGAGAGGGCGCTCTATCGCAGGTATGTTTTTAAAATTTTTTAAATAAAATCAAAAAGCTCTTATAGCAACAGAGCCAAACTGAGGGACTTATTCCTTTTCTGCTGAAGATTGTACTTCCATTCCCATTAGTCTGGCTCTTCTTATGGAGAAAAAATTACGTAAAACTTACGATAATAGTGGCATCATTCCCTAATATAACAATGATTAACATTAGGAAATATACAGTGTAACAGAATACATTATCTCATTAGTTGCAGTATTAGTGTCAGTGGTGGGGCAGCTGTAATAGAAGTAAAATCAAACTATGCATGGTTAGAAGTAAAATAAAACACGATGCATGGTAAGTGCCAGCACAATGACAAGTACTTAATGAAACTCAAATAATATAAGCATCTTACAAATAAAAAAAATGAGCCTGGCCTATGTGGCTCAGTGGTTGAGCATCAACTGATGAACTAGGAAGTCAGTTTGATTCCTGGTCACGGCACATGCCGGGTTGCGGGCTCGGTCCCCACTGTGGGGTGTGTAGGAGGCAGTTGATCCATGATTGTCTTTCATCATTGATGTTTCTGTCTCTCTCTTCCTCTCCCTCTCTAAAATCAATACAAATATATTTAAAAAAAAGAAAACTGATAAAAATAATTATGGATTAAAATATGCAAAAATAAATTCAAGTGGTATTAGTGAAAATGGTAGGTTAAGGGTACCTGAAAAGCCTCTCCTTCATAAAGCAATGCAAACACTGGCAAAAACTGTTAAGACTCAATTATTTCTGAGATATTGAAATTAGCCAAAGTTCGGTGGCAAGCCAAAACGCATTTCTTCAAGAAAAATGGCTAAATTTCAGTACAAACAGTAAGCTCTATGGCATTTGAACTTGCCCCGTTCCCATCCTCATCTCCTTAGCTCCTCAGAAGCCTGGAAAAACAATTGTCCATAATCACAGTTTGGCAGCCATTGGAAGGATAGATTGGCATACTTTCAAAGCCCCATTTCTAGAGAATTGTCATTATTTGACCTGTTGGTTCCCTGAGAGACCCCACTTGCAAGGATGTCTTTTAGCTAATCTGACTTAGAGCTCACCCAGTAAAATCAAACTTTACAATGAGGGCATTCATTGGGGAAAAAAATTAGAGGCAACTGTTTAAGACTGTGGCTGCCTGAGGTGGGCAAAAAAGGCTAATCAAAAGTGTTGTTCTTGTTTTTTAAAACTAGAGATAAAAACTTCCATAGGGGTTCTGACATGTCCTGGCTGTGTGCATGCATCTGAAATAACTGAGAAGGCACTAAGCTCTTAGTTCCGGCTAATACTGACATTTTGTGAAAACCAGCAATGAAAGCTAAGGAGGAATTGTCTATTGCCTGTGTGTTGAAGATGTGCCCTACCATGAACACAGAATCCCTCATTAAGACTGGGAAATTTATTGGTTACAGGCATTTAAGGAACTAACTGTCTGACCATTAGCTGGCCATAAGCTGAGCAAAGATTTTAGAAATGTCACTGAACAAACACAACAAACAACAAAAACAAATCCTAAAAAAGAAAGAAGAATCTGATTTCCATAGCTTCTATATTACATTGTTTAAAATGTCAAGTGTTCAATAAAAAATTTTAAAAACATCCAAAGAAACAAATGAGTATGGCCCATACACAAGAAAAATAGCAGTCAACAGAAACTGTCCCCAGACATTTGCCTTATCATGACAATGACTTAAGAACAAAGGAACCACGTCTAAATACTTAAGGAAAATATCAGATTGTTTTACCAAATACAAATATCAACACAGAAATATAAGTTATAATAAAAACCAAATAGAAATGCTGTATTTAAAAAATGAATAAATGAAATGAACTCACAGAAGATTTGAACAGGCAGAACAAAGAATTGGTGAACTTGAAGTTAGGTCAATTGAGATTACCAGTCTGAGGAATAGAAAGAAAAATAAATAAAAGAATAGATAGATCCCTAACCGGTTTGGCTCAGTGGATAGAGCGTCGGCCTGTGGACTGAAGGGTCCCAGCTTCGATTCTGGTCAAGGGCATGTACCTTGGTTGCAGGCACATCCCTGGTAGGGAGTGTGCAGAAGGCAGCTGATGGATGTTTCTCTTTCATCGATGTTTCTAACTCTCTATCCCTCTCCCTTCCTCTCTGTGGAAAATTCAATAAAATATGTATTTTTTAAAAAGAATAGATAGAGTCTCAAGAACCTGTGAAACACTATAAAAAAAATTAGATATGTCTAATGAGAGTGCCACAAGAAGTCAGAGAGAAAGGGGCAGAAAGAATATTTAAACACAAAATGACCAAAATCTTCCAAAATATGACGAATCTTGAAAGCAGCAAGAAAGAAATATCTCATTACATAGAAGTGACCCTCAATAAGATTGGCAGCTGATATCTCTTCAGAAACCATGGAAACCAGAGGCATGAATGACAAAGTCAAACTGCTAAAAAGAAAAACAAAACAAAACCAAAAAAAATCACAAGATCTCAACCAAGGAGTCTATATCCAGCAAAACTATCCTTCAAAAACAGGAGAACTGACGATATTCCCAGATAAACAAAAACAAAGATTTTGTTACTAGCAGATCTGCCATATGAGAAATACTAAAGTCTTTTAGATTGATATGAAAGAGATTTAGAGAGCAGCACAATCCACAGGAAGAAATAAATAGCACTGATGAAAGTCACATAGATAAATATGAAAACAACATAAAAGTATTTTTATAGCTCTTTTTTTGTTCTATCTGGTTTAAAAGACAATGACAAAAAGTAATAATTATAATTCTGTTTTGATAGGTATATAATGCATAAAAATGTAATTTGTATAACAGCACAAAGGCAGGAGGAAGGAATGGAGGTATATATGAGTTTTTATATACCATGAAATTAAATTGGCATTCATCTGAACTAGATTGTTGTAAATTACAATATCAATTGTAATCCCTAGCACAACCACTAAGAAAACTATCTAAACTAATAAAAGTGAAATAGTAAAATTAACTGTTTCTTTGGGAGGGGGTAAGCTACGCCCACCAGCCAATTAGAGTGGCTGTATGCAAATTAGCCCAGCCAAGATGGAGGCTGGGTGGCGGGTGCTGTGTGTGAGCGTGGGCGGAGCTGAAGGGCTGGGTGCCGGGTGCTATGTGTGGGTGGGCGGAGCCGATGGGTCGGGTGGCGGGTGCTGTGTGTGGGTGGGCGGAGCCGATGGGCCGGTGGTGGGTGCTGTGTGTGGGTGGGTGGGGCACCATGTGCGGGTGGCGGTGGTGTGTGTGGGGTGGGCGGGCCGCTATGGGTGGGTGGCAGGCTGCAGGCCAAAGGTTGGGCAGGAATAGGCTGAGCTGAGGGACTCCCGAGTGCACAATATATTGTGCACCGGGCTCCTAGTATATATATATCTGGCTGCTGTTGGTCAGTTGGTTGGAGCACTGCCCCATATACCAAAAGGTCTGGCAGGTTTCAATCCCAGGCAAGACACATACCTAAGTTGTGAGTTTGATCTCTGGTGATGGTGGTGGTGGGGATTCGGGAGGCAACTGATCGGTGTTTTATCTCACACGTCCATATCCCTCTCTCTCTCTCTCTCTCTCTCTCTGGAATAAATTTAAAAATGTATATATATGAACAGAAATGAAAAAAGAATTAAAATGACATACTAGAAAATATTTATTTAACGTAAGAGGAAAAAAACTGGAGGAATAGATAAATAAAAATGATATAGAAACAAGTAGCACAGTGGCAGACATAAATCTTACCTTATCAGTAATTACATAAAATATAAACAAATTAAACACTCCAATCAAAAGTAATTGGCAGAACAGATTAAAAAGAAAACACGAGCAACTATACACTGACTACAAGAAACACACATCAGATTCAAAGACACAAATAGGTAAAAATTAAAAGGAGAAACAAAGATACATCATACGAATAGTATATTTTTAAAAAACAATATTTTCATTGATTTCAAAGGGGAAGGGAGAGGGAGAGAGAGATAGAAACATCAATAATGAGAGAGAATCATTGATTGGCTGCATTCTGCACACCCCCTACTGGGATTGAGCCCACAACCTGGGCATGTGCCCTTGACTGGAATTAAACCCAGGACCCTTCAGTTCACAGGCCTACGCTCTATCCACTGAACCAAACTGGCTAGGGTGCAAATAGTATCTTAAAGAGGACTATGCGGGTATACTAATTTCAGATACAATAGACTTTAAGACAAAATTACTTTTAGTGAAAAGAACATTTTACAATATGAAAGGTTCAATTTATTAATAAGTTATGATAATTATAAACATAACCACAACATATTCCTAAGTACACGAAGCAAAAACTATAGAAATGCCCAGCTGGCGTGGCTTGGTGGTTGAGCATTAACCTATGAACAAGGAGGCCCTGGTTCGATTCCTGGTCAGGGCACACAACCGGGTTGTGGGCTTGATTCCCATTAAGGGGGTGTGTAGGAGGCAGCCAATCAATGTTTCTCTCTCATCATTGATGTTTCTATCTCTCTCCCTCTCTCTTCCTCTATGAAATCAATAAAAAAATATATTTTAAAAATTATAGAAAATAAATAATTCAACAATAGTAATCTAAGATTTCAGTACCTACCCTACTTTCAATAATAGATACAACAACTAGGTATAAAAACAAGAAAAAGTAGACTAGCCTAACAGATATCTATAGAAAACTTCACCCATCAAGAGCAGAATACACATTCTTCTGGAGTAGACATGAAGCATTTTCCATGAGAGACCATGTGTTAGGCCATAAAAAAGAGCCTCAATAAAACTGAAAGGACTGAGTTGTACATAGCATGTTCTGCAATCACAATTAATTCAAAATGGATCAAAGACCATAATATAAGAGCTATAACTAAAAAAGTGTTAGGTGTAAATCTTCGTGACCTTGGAGTAGGCAATGGTTTCTTAGGTGTGACACCAAAGACAAGCAAACAAAGAAAAAATAAATAAACTAAACTTCATAAAAATTAAATATGTTTGTCCTTGAAAGGACATAGGAAAGTGAAAAGATAATCGATAGAATGCAAGGAAATATTTAAAAACTGTGTATGTAATAAGGGTCTATAACCAGAACATATATAAAATGCTAACCACTGACAAAAACACAATCCATTATAAAAATGGACTAATAATTTTGAACATTTGTTCATGTGCTTATTGGCCATTAAAATATCATCCTTGGAGAAATATCTATTCAGACCCTTTGTCCACTTAAAATTGAATGACTTGAGCCCTGGACAGTTAGAGTGTTGGCCCAAGCACCAAAAGGTTGTGGATTCCATTCCAGGTCAAAGGTATCTATCTGGGTTGCAGGTTTGATCTCCAGGCCTCATGTAAGGCATGTGCAGGAGGCAACTAATCAATGTGTCTCTCTCACATCAATGTTTTTCTCTCTCTCTTCCCCACCTCCTTTCCATTTTCTCTAAAAATCAATGGAAAATATATCCTTAGGTGAGGATAAACAAAAAACAAACAAACAAACAAAAAAACTGAATGACTTAACTTTTTATTAACTGTAAGAACTTTATATAGTCTGGATACTAGACCTTTATCAGATACATGATTTGCAAATATGCATATCTGTTTTTTATATTATATATGAATGCTGGTAATAATGTGCCAAACTCACCCTACCTGGTTTGGCTTAGTGAATAGAGCTTCAGCCTGAGATTGAAGGGTCGAGGACACACGCCTGGGCTTGGTCCCCAGTGAGGGATGAGCAGGATGCAGCCAGTCAATGATTCTTTCTCATCATTAATGTTTTCTATCTCTCTCTCCCTCTCCCTTCTTCTCTGAAATCACTAAAAATGTATTTTAAAAAATGTGCCAAACTCAAACTTTCCTCCAAGCTAAAACGTGAAAGTAAAAGAACAATCTTGACTCAGCCTATCCTGACCCATAAAGACTTCAAAACCATTGGATAAATCCTGACTATTATGGTTTAGTAGATACAGCATTGGCCAATGCACTGAAGGGTCCCTGGATGGGTTTCCGGTCAAGGGCATGTACTTGGGTTGCAGGTTCATCCCTGGTCCCAGTGGAGGAGCATGCAGGAGGCAACCAATTAATGTGTTTCTCTCACACTGATGTTTCTCCTCCCCTCCCATCTCTTCATCCCTACTTCCTTGCACTCTCTCTAAAAATATCAATAGAAAAATATCCTTGGGTAAAGATTAACAAAACACAAACAAAAACATCATTTGAAGACCTAGGAAAGGTCTCAGCATGAAAAAAGACTTCTTTAAAGGTTTTCTCTATAGTGTACACACTTGTTACCAGACTGTTAAATTGTTACGTTTTTTAAAGAGGAAAATAAAGTGGTCCTGAACCTTGTCATAAACTAGGACACAATGCTCAATTTAACAACAAAAAAATTTACAATTCCCACAAGCTTTACATGTTAAATTGTTGAGGGTAAGGCAGAAATGAGAGGTAAAGCAGGGAAGGAGGGATGTTTTATAGTTGACTAGAGGCCTGATGCACAAAGATTCATGCAAGAATGGGCCTTCCTTTTCCTGGCTGCCGCCACCACCGTCACTCCTGGCTGGATCTGCCTTTCCGCCTTCGTTCTGGCCCAGAGCCGCCTTTCTGCCTTCCTACGCTGTCCAGAGGCTCGCAGTGGCTGGGGCAGTGCAAAATGCCTGCGCCCCGCCCCGCCCCCGGCTGCCATCTTTGATGGGTTAATTTGCATACTCACTCCTGACTGGCTGGTGGGTGTTGCGAAGGTACAGTCAATTTGCATCTTTCTCTTTTATTAGTGTAGATGGTGTTTGGCAGAATTTCACAAAGTAATTACTAAATGTAACATGCTTAGTACAATATACAGAATACTTCTTAAAAGTTTTAAGTCTCCCTTCAAAGATGGGCATTTTTTCATGTCTTAAAATTCTTCATTGTTTTACTAACATATAATCTGTTAATAACTAGTCATTTTATTTAAAAACACATTCATCTTTCATAAACATTTCACTTTTAGTTGTAGCTAAAAAGTTAGTGGGTCAAATCCTAAAAATTCAAGAACAAAGATACATGATATCTTAACTTTTATACAATGAATCACTTGGTGATAAAGTTCTATCCATATTCTTCAACCTCATCTGTACCTAGCCCTGACCCAAACTAGCTTATTAAAAAGTTTGGTGTCTATTTCCAGGAGGACTGTTACCATGTTTGGGTTCCCTGCCTGTTATAGACTGAAGATATACAAAAAGCTAAGGCTACAGCATTTTCAAATATTTACATATCTAGCCTACACTTTTTCTTAGCTTGTTTTTAATACACCTTAGATTTAATAAATCTTCATGTTTCTGATATTTTAAAAACAACATTCTTTCTCATTTTCTTAATTATTCCCAAAGGTACACTCATTTTGTAACACTAATATTAGGAACAGAATGAACATGTATACTCCCGTGGGTAGAAAACATTTACTACCACATAGTAGTAGAGAACATGATTCAACCTGTGGAAAAGTTAGCATGGCATATTAGAATGGTAAAGAAGCATATGGAAGTTTAAGTCTAACTATATTATTAACTAGCACTATATATTTATGATCCAGTTTCCTGATTTGTAAAGATTAGATTAGTATCTTTAAATTCTATGATTTTATGTGCCAAAGTAATGACAAGCTATTCTACTGGTATGCCAGATTTATACTATTTCTAAATCTACTATAGGTGAGACAAAAGTAGGTTTATAGTTTTAAGTACATGAAACAGTTTGTTCTTGTATTGTTTATTAACTAGAAGCTCAGTGCACGAACTTGTGCATGGGTGGTGTCTGGCCATCCTGGCCCCAATCGGGGCAGATTGGGGTCGGGCCTGGGCCTGATCAGGGCCTGGCCAGCTGGGGGGGAGGGGCCGCAGGCTATTGCCAGTGGGCCCCGCCCTCAATTGGGGGCAGGGCTGGCCGTGGGGAGGGACTGTGGGTGGTGGGCCAGCTGGCCCTGCCCTTGAATGGGGTGGGAGGGCCAATCAGGGGTCAAGGGCCAGGGGAGGGGCTATGGGAGGTTGGCTGGACAGCCCCATCTCTGATTGGTGTTGGGTGGGGGCTACTGGGGGCGGAGCTGGCTGGGGGAAGGGATCGTGGGCTGATTGGGGTGGTGGGAGCTGACTGGGGGTGGGGCCAGCTATAGGGAGGGGCTGTGGGTGGCCGACTAGCCATCCCTCCCCCTGAATGGGGTGGAAGGGCCGATCAGGGGCCAGCAGCCTGGGAGAGGGGCCATCGGTGGTTGGCCAGCTGGCACTGCCCCTGAAAGGGGTGGGGAGGCCAATCTGGAGTGGGGCAGGTGAGAGGAGGGGCTTATAGGAGGTTGGCCGGCTGACCCTGCCCCCTATTGGGGTGTGGGGACAATCAGGGGTGGGGTCTGCCGGGGAACTGGGCTGTGGGCCCATCAGGGTGGTGGGGGTCCATGGGGGGGTGGGGCCGACTGGAGGGAAGGGTCATGGAGGGGTGGTTGGCCAGCTGCTCTGCCCTCGATCAGGGTGGTAGAGGCCAATCAGGGGCAGGGCCAGCTGGAGGGAGTGGCCACTGGAGGTTGGCTGGCTGGCCCCATCCTCTGATCGGGCCGGTTCGCTGGTCTCAGTGGGCGTCACAGCAACCGGTCGTTATGTTGTTCCAGTTGCTGGCTTTTCATATATACTAGAGGCCCAGCATGTATGAAATCATGCATGAGTAGCTTGCTTCCACTTGCCTCAGTTGGCCGCCCCACCCTCTGCTGCTTGTAGCTCTCCGCTGCTAGTAGCTTGTGCCCCACCCCACCTTGCTCACTGCAAGAGCCACTGCTCGTTTGGTCATGACAGCATGAAGCCATGATGGCCACAGGCCTGTTATATAAGAGATAGATTATTGTATTATTTTCCATACAAACTGTAAACCTACTTTTGCCCCACCCTGTATTGTACTATACATTGTTGTCACATAACTTAAAATTATTCCAGCTTTACACTACACAAGTGACTTAAATTTGTAATTTAGAAATGAATACATTTTTTTCTGACACTTTATGTGATTCTACCTACTTAGGACATTAGATGCATTTTATTCCTTTCTAAAGGTATAAAAAATTTTAAAGATCAAGAATTTTACCAAAGACAAAGTATAAATCTCACTAAATAATCAGCTAACTAAATTACCTAACCTTTAAAAAGTTTTTATTAGGACAAAAATAAAACCTAAATGTTTTAAAATTTCCAACCCCTAGTTCTTATTCAGACTAGTCTCTAAATGCAGAATCTTTTTTTCTTTTTTGTTAAATACTCCTCACCCAAGGATATGTTTATTAACTTTTAGAGAAAGAAAGTGGTGAGGCGGGGAGAGAAACATCGATTAGTTGTCTCCTATATGTGCCCTAACCGGGGATTAAACCTGCAACCTGTTGGAATATGAGACAATGCTCCAACCAACTATATCACCAGACGAGGGCTGAATATAGAATCTTTATAAGTTCTTAGGCAAATAAAATAATATGTACCATTTTCCATGTTACAACAAATCTATCATTTTTATTGGCTGCATAATATCCCATTGAGTTGATATACTACTGCATTTTTAACTCTTCCTCTATTGTTAATTAGATCGAGTCCAATTTACTGAACTATGCACAATGTTGCAATGAACACGCTTATATAAAATCTTTCCTTTTTTTGGATTATTTTCTTAGGATAATAATCTGGATAAAAGGATATTTACATTTATAGTTTTCTAAATGTCTTAGAGTCTATCATTATACCCTGCTACCCATGTAAATAAATATAGCAGCTTCATATTTTACCAGCAAAAATACAAGTTATTCATTTTTGTATCTCTTGTATTTTATTTGTCCATTTACTTATTGATGCCTTGGTATTTTTTTAATCAATTTTTTGAACAGCTATTTTATAAATCCTAGAGTCACTTTTCTTTCTTTCATATTTTTTACTTACCTGTTTTTAAGATGTGCCTCCAGATCACAGCGCTGCATTACATCTTGGCATACTGAAGAAAAAGGACATGCAACTAATAATTTGTCCAGAAGTTTATGAACTAGAATACTAGACTTCTTACACAACTTAAAGTGAAGTCTTTTTCGGTCCAATGGACAGAAATCTTTCTCTTGTAAGAAGTTTCTGAGGCACTTGCAGCAGAATGTGTGTCCACAGGGGGTATCTAATGGCTGCAATAGAGGCTGAAGGCAAATATGGCAGACCAGGTCATCATCCACTTCATTCTGGTAATTATACAAGTGATTTTCTCTTGTCCAGTGCTGCTGACCACATTCAAAACACAGAGGATTGAAGGACAAGGAGGTGTGTTCCACCGATACCATCTCATCACTTGCTGTTCCCATTCTGAATCAATTGAAGCAGTTTCTGTATCTTCATACATTAGATTTCTACTTCCACTTCAGGTCTGGTTTCCTTTAATAGATAGTGATGTATTTGACTAAAACCAAGGGTTTCTAGATTAATGAAACAAACAAAAAGCAATTAATATCTACCAAGAGGGGCTAAAAGCATTAATATAATATTACCAGTTAACTTCTTTTTCAGTAAAATTTAGGTCATGTTGGACTTAGAGTAAAGATGGTGAAGTAGAATGTCAACTGTAATTGAAAAATATTATAAATTTTCAAGAATAGTAAAAAATATTAAAAAGAAATCACAGTAAAATTTATAACAGGTAACAAATTAGTCATAAAACATAAAAATGAAATTAATTTGATAGTTGGGTAAGAATGAATTACACTGCCAAGTTCTCAGTAAAAAAAAAAATTGTGATTGAAAGCAAAGATGTCATGTACTATATGACGTGGCATAAGAAACAATCAATTTGTTTTATTTACTAACTGAAATCCACAACTACCTCACTGCTCAATGATTGTTTTAAAGCCCCTTAATCTATAGAGTATGTAATGTGAGGTATCCTATCTAATAAAAGAGAAATATGCAAATTAACTATGAGTCACAAAGATGGTGGCAGCCACAGAGCTGGAGCAAGCAAGAGGCTTGCGTTGCCCCCGGTGATGGAAGAAGACACAAGATTCCTGCCTGCCCTGCCGGCCCTGAGCTTCGCTTAAGGCTACAAAGTTTCAATTATAGAAGATAAATCCCAGATACCTACTTCCGGCCTGCGGCCATGACCAGCCTGCAAACAGCCCTCAGCCTCTCTCCCAGGCTGACCAGGAACCCCAGCGGGACCCCCACCCTGATCCTGAACACCCTTCTAGGCAAATCAGCAGGCCCCCACCCGTGTACCAGGCCTCTATCCTATATAATAAAAGGGTAATATGCAAATTGATCCTAACAGCAGAACTACTGGGAATGACTGGTCACTATGACACACACTGACCACCAAGAAGCAGATGCTGAATGCAGGAGCTACCCCCTGGTGGTCAGTGCACTCCCACAGGGGGAGCTCTGCTCAGCCACAAGCCAGGCTGATGGCTTCCAGAACAGTGGTGGTGGTGGGAGCCTCTCCTGCCTCCTCAGCAGCACTAAGGATATACAACTACAACTTAGACTTGCTCCCTGCTGGCAAGTGGACATCCCCCGAGGGCTCTCGGGCTGCCAGAGGGATGTCTGACTGCCAGCTTAGGCCCGATCCCCCCAGGGAGCGGGCTTAAGCCAGAAGGTGGACATCTCCCGAGGGGGTCCCAGACTGCGAGAGGGCAGAGACCGGGCTAAGCCCCCCCCTTCCCGAGTGCACAAATTTTTGTGCACCGGGCCTCTAGTACTACATAATACATTTGCACTGGCAATCTCAATCATGTTGCTTTGTTTCTGACTGATTTTATGCATTTATAAGACTACATTAAAGATTGCATCTCTGAAACATAGTTTCAAAGATAATTCAATGTATGTTTAAAAAATGGCCTTTGCTCCACACTATGTTTGGGGAGAAAAGAATTTCAAAATACGTATGATTAGAATATTCTATGCAACCTTCATAAAATATGCTATTTAATGCCATTAAAAAAAAAACACCCTGATGTAATTCAATTAAACAGATAAACATGTTATAAATTTCAATTCCACCTCATATGATTCAATTATTCCATTTATCCTGACTTGCTCAGAGCAGCAGCAGTGTGTGTGTTTGTGTGTGCATGTGTGTGCATGCATGCTTGCACGCACGCGTTCACATCCCCACCAATACCATACTCTTAATGTAATCGGGCATTTTCCCACCAAATCACGTCGTAACAGGAAGAAAGAAATCCAATAATGGTCTGACTTTGCAAAGTCTATCTGAGTTGTCTTGCACATTTTTGTTGTTGAAATGCCAGGCCCTCCATATTTGACAGAATCTGTCTCTACTCATCGTTTTTGGAAAAAACTCATCTCCCGCGCTTTGGTATAAAAAGTGATACGACGAGTTTACTCATTTCCCGCAAAAAATGTGTTAAAACAGCCTACTCCAATTTAGTGTAGGCTCCCTTTAAGTAGTTTCCAGATTCCTGCTGCTGGAGCACCATGGGTTAAAAGGTCAACTCTAAAGGCAGCAGCTGTCTCTATTCATTTTTCTGTACATTTACAGTCTCTAGTATGTGCCAAACATTGGACAAGGGCAGAGAAGTAGGGAGAGGACTGTTAAGCAAACACACTATTAAAATTCAATGTAATAAGTATTCTGAGAAAGTTATGCACAGGATGCTATGTGGATATAGAGAAAAGGGAGGAGAACTGGCATCTAATTTAGTTTAGCTTTGAGGTTGGAAATACTTTCAAAAGGAGAAAAAATATGAACTGCTGGGTTGTGACAGGAAGCATTAACCCAAGGAAAAACTGGAAACGGGCATCTCAATGCTAAGTCACAGGAGCATGAGAGTGCACATATATTGAGGGAATATGGAACAGATCAAGACCTCTGAGGCAAAGAACATGTACTTGGGGCAGAGTAATTATTAGATTCAGCATCCAGGACACCAAGCTAATGACTCTAGCATTTGTTTCAATAATAAAATATTCCTCCAACCATCTATAATAATCTATAATAATAAAAGCATAATATGCTAATTAGATCGAAAAGTCGAATGACCTTCTGGAAGTCATTCTGGATGTTCTTCCGGATGATCTTCCAAATGAAGTTGCAGCAGCAAGGGCCAAGGCACAGGTGGTTAGGGGTGATCAGGCAGGCAGGCAGAGGTGGTAAGGGGTGATCAGGCAGGCAGGCAAGCAGTTAGGAGTGATCAAGCATGCAGGCAAGTGGTTAGGGGTGATCAGGCAGGCAGGCGAGTGGTTAGGGGCATTTGGGCAGAGAGGCAGAGTGGTTAGGGGCAATCAGGCAGGCAGGCAGAGTGGTTGGGGTGATCAGGCAGGCAAGTAGTTAGGAGCCAGCTGTCCCAGATTACGAGAGGGATGTCCCCCAAGGGGTCCCAGATTGTGAAAGGGTGCAGGCTGGGCTGAGGGACTCTTCCCTTCCCCTGTGCACAAATTTCATGCACCAGGCCTCTAGTGTGTATGTGTGTGTGTGTGTGTGTGTGTATATATATATACACACACACACACACACACACATATATATGTATTTGCTATTTTACTTATCTGACATTTATTAGAAAAACAACATTAACATTTTAATAGATTTATTAAAAACTGCCATGAATTATGAAGGGGTGGGACAGGTTTCAAATGGGATGGCTGACATTAGATAAGTTGTGTGTTTTTTTTTTGTTTTGTTGTTTGCTCTTAGGATCAATTTGCATATTACCCTTTTATTATATAGGGTATATATAAAGCCAGATCACCACAACACCCCTATCAGGGCAGGGCCAGCCAGCCAACTGCCTTGGAAGAAATTTGGGGTCCTGGGACCTTGGCGTTGCTCAGTCTCAGGGAGCTGCATGGAGAAAGCTCTCCTTTGGCAGAAGTGGACCCGGTATCAGGTGGCTGTAGTCGGGGATGGGTGGGAAGGCTTTCTTGGTGGCCACAGCAGTCCCTGTGGGCCATGCACAGCACCTGGACATCTGGCCCTGCTCAAAACAGCAGCAGGAATAGGGGCCATGGGGCACAGCGATACACAGGAGCCAGAATGTGCGAGGACCAACATGGGTTCTTACTCTGACCGCTGGGCCTAGCAGCAGCACCAGGTGGGCCATGATGTGTAGCGAGGCACTGGGCCGCAGATGGGAGGTGAAGCAAACCAGGAGGGCAAGGCCTCATGCCAGACAGAGTCCTGGGTGGTGTGGGCGGGTCCGGAGCTGGAAACCCTGGTAGGGTATGAGCGGCTGCAGCCCTGTGCCTTTTCAGCCTTGGCCTTGGGATTCAGAGATCACTTCAAGAGAGGATGTGGGGCAAAGTGGCAAGGCCACAGGAAGGATAGGAAATGTTGTGGCCACCATCAGGAAACACAGCTGCCATGGTCTTCAGTAACTATGAACAGATAATCTTTGGTTTCAGTTCTACAGAAGAGGAAGCAGAGACTCAAAGAAGGGAGCCTTCCACAACACCTCCCCCACTTCTCAGCCCTGACCCTGTGCAGTATTGTTTTTGTTGAAAGTAGAGAATCCAATATGTTTTTATATCTTTGCTATTTTAGGTAGGAAAGAATTTAGCACAGGGAATTGGTACTTGAGAAATGATCAGAAAGCTGGAGGAGTGGGCATTAGGCTGGGCCCCAGGAAAGACAACCTGCTCGGAGAAAGGAGCTGCCCCCTCAGCCACAACTGAATTCCAGGACACTCTGGCACAGCTGTGATCCAGTGATCAGGAAACTGCTATCCCTGCAAATGCCCTCCAGCTCCCACAAAACAAGTCACTGGGCACTGCTTTTGCCACAACTGCCTGTGCACAGCCTGGATTCCACTGCAGAAAACCTCCACATCTCTGCAAACATGATCACCAGCAGCAAAGCCCAAACTATGAGAAGATGCCTCTGCACCACTTCTGCCTTAAAAATATTGTGCCACCTTCTGCCTTAAAAATATTGTGCAAGTGCATGCAATCGGCAGAAATGAATTCATGTCCAGAAACTTAGCTGCATTCAGACTTTCGTTTAGGAGTGAGATCTTGCCAATGTACCTCATTGTGCCTGGTATTGATAAAAATGGGGCCTGGCTGGTGGGGCTCAGTGGTTGAGCATCCATCTATGAACCAGAAGGTCACAAAATGATTCCTGGTCAAATTTCTGGCTTGATCCCTTAGTAGGGGCATGCAGGAGACAGCTGATCAATGATTCTCATCATTGATGTTTCTGTCTATCTATCTCTCCTTCTCCCTTCCTCTGAAATAAAAAATGGGGTCATGCTGTATATATGTGTTCTAACGAATTTTTCACTTCATAGATCACTAATATCTTTCCTGTTAAAACCATACTTGGAGAACATTGTTCATTTTAATTGATCTCAGAAGGGACAGAAAGAAAAACATTGTTCCATTGTTTCCTGCACTGAGCCAAACTGATTAGGGCTGACTGTCAAACTTTTACATCTATGGATTTCTATTTTTTTAAATCTTTATTATACACTAGGGGCCCAGTGCATAAAAATTTGTGCACTCGGGAGGTCCCACAGCCTGGCCTGTGCCCTCTCGCAGGCTGGGACCCCTGTAGGGATGTCCACCTGCTGGTATGCCTGGTCAGCCTGGGTGAGGGGCCGATGGCTGTTTGCAGGCTGGCCAAGCCTCCCAGTGTGGGCCCTCACCTCATTGGGATGGGGCCAGACTGGGTGACAGGCTCAGGGCCATTTTCAGGCTGCCCACAGTCCCTTCAGGTTTTGGGTCCCTACTGGGAAGCCTGGGCAGCCTGGGTGAGGAGCTGAGGGGGGTTTTCAGGCTGCCCACAGTCCCTTCAGGTTTTGGGTCTCTACTGGGGTGCCTGGGCAGCCTGGGTGAGGGCCAGAGGGGCATTTTCAGGCTTTCAGGCTGCCCACAGTCCCTTCAGGTTTTGGGTCCCTACTGGGGTACCTGGCCAGCCTGGGTGAGGGACTGATGGCTGTTTGCAGGCTGGCCAAGCCCCCCAGTGGGATCCCTCACCCAATTGGGGTGTGGCCAGCTTGAGTGCGGGCCTGTGGGCTGTTTTCAGGCTTTCAGGCTGCCCACAGTCCCTTCAGGTTTGAGTCCCTACTGGGGTACCTGGCCAGCCTAGGTGACGGGCTGATGGCTATTTGCAGGCTGGCCAAGCTCCCCAGTGGGATCCCTCACCCCACTGGGGGGTGTGGCCAGCCTGGGTGCAGTCATGAGGGCTGTTTTCAGGCTTTCAGGCTGCCCACAGCTCCCACTGACCCAATGTCCCAGCAAGGCTGGCTGGAAGCAGGTTTCTGGGGTTTATTTATCTTCTATAATTGATACTGTTCTTTTAAGCTGAGGCCGAGGCAGGTAACTAAGCCTCCTGTTGGCTTCAGCTTGTGGCTTCTACAATTGAAAGAATCTTGCCTTAGTAGACTCTAGGCAGGCAGTTTCCTCCATTGCTGGTGTAACGGAAGGCTGCTGTTTGCTTCAGCTCCAAGGCTTCTATAATTGAGACAATGTTGCAAGTATGTTGCCTGGAGCCGGGAGAAGCCTAGCCGGGCGGGCAGCAGACATTTTACTCCTGGTGCAATGGAAGCTGCCTGTTTACTCCAGCTCCGTGACTGCTGGCCGCCACCTTGGCTGGGTTAATTTACATACAGCCGCTCTGATTGGTTGATGGGTGTGGCTTAGGCATCCTGCAGAAACGGTCAAATTCAATATTACTCTTTTATTAGATTAGATATTATTACAGTTGTTCTTCTTTTGTCCCACCCATAGCTCCCCTCCTCCCAGTTCCCCCTCCCACCCTCTACCCTTACACCCCCTCCACTGTCCTCATCCATAGGTGTACAATTTTTGTCCAGTCTCTTCCTGCACTCCAACATCCTTTTTCCACTGAGAATTGTCAGTCCACTCCTTTTCCATGCCCCTGATTCTATTCTATTCACCAGTTTATTCTGTTCATCAGATTTTTTATTCATTTGATTTTTAGGTTCACTTGTTGATAGATATGTATTTGTTGTTCATAATTTTTATCTTTACCTTTTCTTCTTCTTCCTCTTCTCAAAGGATACCTTTCAGCATCTAAACTAATAAAAGCGGAATAGTAAAATTAACCGTTTCTCCGGGACGCCCAACAGCCAATCAGAGTGACTGTACGCAAATTAGCCCAGCCAACATGGCGGCCGCCACTCACGGAGTAAATGGCAGCGTCCGTTGCAGCAGGAGCGAAAGGGAAACTCCCTGCACACGGGCTTGGCTTAGCCTGCCTCAGAGCAAAACAGAAGAAAACATTTTGCAACAATGTATAAATCATAGAATCCTCGGAGCTGAAGCGGGGCCTGAGTCTAAGAGTAACAACATTGTGTCATTATAGAAGCCGCGAGGTGAGGCAGAGAGGAGGGTTCCTTAGTAGTTAGTAGGCTGGCTTAAAGGAACAGCATCAATTATAGGAGATAAACAAACCCCAGGCCTTAAAGGAACAGCACCAATTATAGGAGATAAACAAACCCCAGAAACCCGCGTCCAGCCAGCCTTGCTGGGATGTTGGGTCAATGGGAGCTGTGAGCAGCCTTAAAGCGTGAAAGCGCCAACCAGCCCGTCACCCACACTGACCACAACCCAATGGGGTGAGGGACATTCCTGGGGGGCTTGGCCAGCCTGGAGACAGCCATCAGCCCTCACCCAGCCTGGTCAGGCATGCCAGCAGGTGGACATCCCCAGAGGGGTCCCAGACTGCAAGAGAGCACAGGCCAGCCTGAGGAACCTCCCGAGTACACAGAGCGGCTGCAGGGCGGAACAGCGCAGGACCCAGGACCCGTGAGTGGGAGAGAGGCGGCAGGGTTGGAGGGCACCGGGAAGCAGGTAAGAGGCGGCAGGGGGTCGGCAGCCTGCTTGGTAGGCTTCCCAGGCCCTTTGCGGGACATCGAGGAGCGGGTAAGAGGTGGCAGGGGGTTGGCGGCCTGCTTGGCAGCTGTCCAGGCACTTGGAGGGGCATCGGGGAGCGGGAAAGAGGCAGCGGGGGGTCAGTGGCCTGCTTGGTGGGCTTCCCAGGCCCCTTGCAGGGCACTGGGGAGCGAGAAAGCAAAGTGGTGGGATGGGGAGTGGGAAAGAGGTGGCGGGGGAGGGGGTCTCAGCCTGCTTGGTGGCTGCCCAGGCCCTTTGCGGCGCACCGGGGAGCGGGAAAGCAAGGCTGCAGAGGCTGAGGTCCTGCTTGGCAGCTACCCAGACCCCTGGCGGCACCGGGAAGTGCGAAAGGAAGGCAGCAGGGGACAGGTGAGTGGGAAAGAGTCAGCGGCCTGCTTGGCGACTTCCCAGGTCCCTTCTGGGGATCAGGGAGCAGGAAAAGGCTGGCCTGACCACGAGGCGGGGTTTTCCCTGCTTCCTGGTGGCTGGAGGAAGATGGGCAGTAGGCAAGCTTGGGAGGCAGGCCGCACCCAGCCCTGGCCACGCTCAAAAAAAGAGAACAACATGCAGGGGAGGGCAAGAGTCTGAGAGATCAACATAGAGGGGGTGCCTGCTCCAAGCCTCCACGGTGTGCCTGGGGGCAGGTCCCCAACAGGTAGACACACACGGGAGGACTGCTCCGAGCCTCAGATGCAGCTGGGGGCAGGTCCCCAGTGGCCACACACACACACACACACACAAGGCGCCTGGCAGACTGGGGCCATCATAGGACATCCACTGAGGGGTCCCAGACTGTGAGAGGGCACAGGCCGGGCTGAGGGACAACCTTCACCCCGAGTGCACAAATTTTTGTGCCTCAGGCCCCTAGTTTCATATAATACTGGTTGGGTGGTGATGAACTCCTTTAGCTTTTTCTTGTCTGTGAAACTCTTTATCTGACCTTCAATTCTGAATGATAGCTTTGCTGGGTAAAGTAATCTTGGTTGTAGGTTCTTGCTATTCATCGCTTTGAATATTTCTTGCCACTCCCTTCTGGCCTGCAAAGTTTCTGTTGAGAAATCGGCTGACAGTCATATGGGTGATCCCTTGTAGTTAACTGACTGCTTTTCTCTTGCTGCTTTTAAGATTCTCTCTTCGTCTTTTGCCCTTGGCATTTTAATTTATGATGTGTCTTGATGTGGTCCTCCTTGGATTTCTTTTGTTTGGGGTTCTCTGCACTTCCTGGACTTGTAAGTCTATTTCTTTCACCAGGGAGGGGAAGTTTTCTGTCATTATTTCTTCAAATAGCTTTTCAATATCTTGCTCTCTCTCTTCTTCTGGCACCCCTATAATTCTGAAGTTGGTATGCTTGAAGTTGCCCCAGAGGCTCCTTACACTATCTTCATATTTTTGGATTCTTTCTTCTTTTTGCTTTTCTGGTTGGGTGTTTTTTGTTTTGTTTTGTTTTGTTTTCACTGATTTTTTACAGAGAGGAAGGGAGAGAGACAGAGAGCCAGAAACATCGATGAGAGAGAAACATCGATCAGCTGCCTCCTGCACCCCCCCCCACCGGGGATGTGCCCACAACCAAGGTACATGCCCTTGACTGGAATCAAACTTGGGACCCCTGAGTCCACAAGCTGACACTTTTTCCACTGAGCCAAACTGGGCAGGGCCGGTTGGGTGTTTTTTGCTTCTTCGCATTTCAAATCTTTTACTTGATTCTTGCGATCCTCTAGTCTGCTGCTGGATCTCTGTATATTATTCTTTATTTCAGTCAGTGTATGCTTAATTTCTAGCTGGAATTTTTCATGTCCTTGAGGGTCTCACTACATTAATCGGCAGTCTCTAAAAAATTCTTGAAAAACCTTATAATCGTGGTTTGAACTCTATATTCAGTCGTTTGCTTTCCTCTATTTCTGTCATTTGTGACCTATTTCTTTGTCTCCGTATTTTGGCTGCTTCCCTGCATTGATAGAGTAGCTTTCTGTGCTACGTGTCCTATAGGGCCCAGTGGCTCAGTCTCCCCAATTATCTGAGGTGGACACTCTTGGTGCACCGCTTTGTAGGCTTTCTGCACAGTCTTGTTGTAGCTAAGCCTTGATTGTTGCTGGTATCACGGGGAGGAATTGACCTGCAGACCACTTGGCTGTGAGAATCAGCTGTGTCTATGGTGGGAAAACTTCTGTGCTGGAGACATCCTTATGGGGCAAGACTTGCTTCAGTTCATAGTGTGTGTTGCTTTTATGTCCAACAGATGGTGGTGTTTTTCTAAAAAAGCATGTTTTTACCTGTTTTTTCAAAAAAAGCATGTTTTTACCTGTCACAGGTATGACATCTATATAATGTAGGTATATAAAAACACTCACATATTCGAATGCAACGTTGTGTCAAAATTTCAAAGCAATTGGTGAAGAACTTTCAGAGATTTGAGATTTTGAACAAATGAACATTTACATTTTTATTTATATAGATGAAAGCTAAACATTTCTATATAGCTAACTATTCTACCAATAAGAAAAGAGCTCATCACCCAGCCGGCATGACTCAGTGGTTTAGCATAGACCTATGAACTAGGAGGTCACAGTTCAATTCACAATCAAGGCACACACCCGGGTTATGGATTTGATCCCCAGTGTGGGGTGTGCAAGAGGTATCTGATCAATAATTCTCCCTCATCACTAATGTTTCTATCTCTCTCCTTGAAATCAATCAATAAAAATATATATTTAAAAGAAGAAAGAAAAGACCTCTGTGGAAAGTACCTTATTCCAGGAAAGATACTCCTATAGCATGAATGTTCTCCTCAGCAGCATTCCTCACCAGCCACCTGAGTTCAGGCAATTTTAACATCTTAGAGAATGTCACATATTCATGTGTTGCACAATACGTAAAAGATGCTACGTGAGTGGTGAGAGGAATTATAGTTTTTATTAGTTTGGTTTTACTGCATGTGATGTTCACATTATATTCAAAGACAAGGGTTCGGATTTTAATAAATTAAAGAATCTATCATCTAAAGGATGAAATCTTTCAAGCGTTTAACTTCTTACACGATAAATTTAGGAAACATGTTTTCCCATGATTGATAAATTCTTATTTTCAATCTCTAACTTCTACAATTGTGGGTGACAATTCCTCCACTAATTCTTAATTATCCCAGGGAGTTACAGGGAATCAGAAAAGCACTGACTGAGTAGTTAGAGGCCTGAGTTCAAAATCTGGCTGTCACTCACTCACTAGCAATATGACATCATAATGTGGCACAGCACTTAAATATCTATAAGCTTCAACATCTTCATGTGCAAAAGTGAAATGGTAAGATTATTGTGAAGCTAAAAACGTTACACATCCAGGAAAACATTTTATAAATGTTTTCACAAAGCCTCACAGTACAAATTTATGACTAGATTAATGATTATAAAGGATCCTATCTAATAAAGAAGGAATATGCAAATTGACCATCATGCTATAACAAGATGGCTGCACCCACAGCAGAGGCAGGGATTCCATAACACAAGATGGCTGTGCCCACAGGGAAGCTGAGTTCCCGTAATGAACCTTAACAAGCAATCAGCAGGGACCTGAGGCTGCGTGGCACTAGGCTGGGGCAGGGGAACTGAGGCTTCACCCACCATCTGGTGGGGCTTGACAGGTGTCCTCAGGCTGCGCCCCCTGCCCCGGCACAAAGCTGAGGGACCTCAGTCTGTGCCCCCCGCCCCGGTGCCAGGCTGGGAGAATCTCAGGCCGCATCCCCCACCCCAGTGCCAGGTGGGGTGCCTGGACAGGTGGCACCCCCTGTCCGGGTGCCAAGCCCAGGGACCTCAGGCTGTGGTCCCTGCCCATGGGGCTTGACAGGGGACCTGAGGCTGTGCATCCCGCCCACAGGGCTTGATGGGGGACCTGAGGCTATGCACCCCCCACCCACAGGGCTTGATGTGAGATCTGAGGCTGCGCAACCCGCCCATGGGAATTGATGTGGGACCTCAGGCCATGTCCCCTGTCCTGGCGCCAGGCCAGGTGACCTGAGACTGTGCCCCTCACCCAGCAGAGCTTGATGGGGGTGGGGCCAGCTAGGTCTGGTTCTGGTGGGTCTGATTTCGAGGTGCACATGGGTGGGCGGAGACTTGACTCTGGTTCCTGTGGCACATCCCAGACTCTGATAGGAGGAAGAGATTCATATACATTTTACTAATTTTCTTTCATCTCTGACACTTATATTATAAAGGGCAAACAACAATATTAAAATATTTCCTGTAACTCATTCCCTTTTAATGTGCATGAATTTTGTGCACTGGGTCACTAGTGATGTAGATAAGAACGGATAACAGACAAACTGGATTGCTGGACAGCTCAAGCTCCTTCCACTAGACTGGTCTCAGGAGATCTGGATTAGATTCTTAGCTCTGGGACTAATAGCCAGGCAATGCAGCCCAGGACTCCACCTCTTAGTCTTCCACTATCTTCACCTAGGCTAAACTAGATCAACTTTAAAGTTACTTACAGGGCCCATGCTTCTTCTTCTCTCCAAAAGAAAACAAATATTTTCTCTTTACTATTATCCTTCATTGTGATTACTATAAAAATGATCTCAATCCAAAGCTTACCAGGAGGGTTTCTTTGTGAGCATTTCTTTTTTGTTTTTGTTTGTTTGATCTTCAAAGTACTGGACTCTCTAAATATTCTGACCTGAAAATTTCCATTTTCACAGACAAGTATATGTAGAAGAGAGTAGTGTTAGACATATAAATTAACATCTCTGAATTTTTATTATGGTAGTGTGATATAAGACACTACAATGCTGTAAGACAAAAATAACTTTCTTTCCTGGTTCCCAGGTAAGATGGATGCTGATACTTTGTTCTAAGGACTAATATGGTTGGTTGGTTTGCATTTCCTTTCTTTAAAGCAAGCACAGTAATTGTTAGTAATATAGATAGATGACAGATTTTGCTCCAGAGCCCATCTTATATTTTTCCATAAAAACCCAAAAGCTACAGAAAAAGAACAAACTTTTTAGTCTTATTTCCTTCAATAAATGCAAAGCTATCAACAGGACATTGCTATTCTGTGATCAAACCTACACAATAAAATAAATGAAGCTGAATCTACAGTCAGGATGGCTTTATGGTGGTGTTATGGCTAATAATTAAGATTTGCACACTTCATTATCTTAACTATGGGCAAGATATAGGAAGTTTATATGCTGCAGCTTTCCAAGCCAATCAGTGACATCAATGATTAAAACAACGTGTATTAAGATGATCAATTTGTTTCAGTTGTAACTTAATATACACAAAACTTATCAGATAAAGAATGATCATTGATCACTGAGTAGGCCAGATCTCTGCTTTCTCAAGATTAGTCTAAGCAAATATTAGCATCATGGAAAGAAACCAAAGCCTTGGTAGCCTTGGTATTTATCTAGAATAATTTTCATATGTTGCCAGAGGCCCTTGTAATTTATTAAAATGAGCTGTTTGAGTGACATATAGTTCTGATGCTAGAAAATCACCTAATCTAATAAAAGAGTAATATGCAAATTAGCCTCACTCCGAGACACATAAGCCACGCCCACCAGTCAAGCCACACCCACCAGCCAATCAGAGTGGCTGTATGCAAATTAATCCAGCCAAGATGGCAGCTGGCAGCCATGGAGTTAGAGCAAACAGGAGGCTTCCATTGCACCAGCAATGAAGCAAACTGCCTGCCTAGGCTGGCTGGGCCTCTGCTCAAGACAACCATGTTTCAATTATAGAAGCCACAGAGCTGAAGCAAACAGGAGGATTCCTTGCCTGCCTAGGCCTCTGCTTAAGACAACAAAGTTTCAATTACAGAAGATAAATAAACCCTAGAAACCCGATTCCAGCCAGCCTCGCTGGGACATTGGATCAATGGGAGCTGTGGGCAGCCTGAAAACGGCCCTCAACCCCTCACCCAGGCTGGCCACACCCCCATGGGGTAAGGGTCCCCACTAGGGGGCTTGGCCAGCATGCAAACAGCCATTAGCCCCTCACCCAGGCTGGTCAGGCACGCCAGCAGGTGGACATCCGCCGAGGGGTCCCAGACTGCAAGAGGGCACAGGCTGGGCTGAGGGACCACCTGAGTGCACAAATTTTTGTGCACTGGGCCTCTAGTAAGAAATATAAAGATGCTGTACTATATTAAATCATTAGGATGGTTAACAAAGCACCCCAAATTTTATTAGTTTCCCATGTTTCAGAAACTGATTGATTCAAACAAAATCCTAGGCTTTATATGTTACATAGTTACTACCTGCCTTTTTGACATTTCCACTACGAAACTTTTACAAACTAAATATATTCAAAATCAAACTAATTATTATTCTTCCTAACCTTCAAACCTGACCTCCTATTCATTCTCTATCCCCTTCCTTGCCATCTATCCATCCATCCAGATTGTTGAAAATCTATGTGCAAAGAAAAAGAAAGCAAGAAAGGGGAGACAGAGTAAAGGTAGAAGGATAGCTTTTAAATATGGTGGATTAGAGAAAAACTGACTGCGAAGGTGGCACTTGAGTTAAAAAGAAAAGAAAGGAACTAGAAAGCCACATGGGTATCTAGTGTAAAATGCTTGTTATAGACAAATGAAATAAGCATAAAGGCCCTGAGGTGAAAATATGGCTGGTGTGTTCAATGAACAGTAGAAGCCAGTGTTGATGAAATAAACAAAGCAAAAAAGACAGAAAAAAATGGTAACTGGGGCTAACTAAATCTTGTAGGTTTCATAGAACTTGGGCTTTTACTCTGAGGAAGAATCAACAGGATTATTCTGGCTACTATGTTGAGATTAATCTGAAGTGGCCCACACCAGAAGCAATATTTCACCTAGTGAAATATTCCAAGCAGGAGGTGATGATTGAACCAGGGTGAACATAGTTGAGAAAGTAACAAGTGACTCAATTCTGGATATATTTTGAAGGCAGACCAATATAATTTGCTGATGAATTTTGCATGGGTTGATGATGGCCTAAGAAGTCAGGTATGACTCCAAAATTTTAGGTCTCAACTAGAAAGAAAAAAATGCAAAATTCTAAAAGAGAGTAGGTTGAATGAGCATGCTAAAGTTTTTTTAAAAATATATATTTTTGTTGATTGCAGAGAGGAAGGAAGAGAGAGAGAGAAACATCAATGATGAGAGAGAATCATTGATCGGCTGCCTCCTGCATGCTCTCTACCAGGGATTGAGCCTGCAAACCAGGGCATGTACCCTGAAGGGGAATTGAACTGGGAACTCCTGGTTCATAGGTTAGTGCTCAACCACTGAGCCACACCAGCTGGGCTGAGCATGCTCAAGTTTAAACATGTTAAATGTGAAATGATTATTAGACCTCCACGTAGAGACACCAGGTAGGCATAAGCAGTTCAAGGGAGAGGACCAGCTGATGATAGAAATTTAGGAAGCATGGGTGTATACTGGAGGTAGTATGAAAAGCCATTAGATCACCAAAGGAGAGTGGATGAGTATAAGTAGAATTGAGAATGGGTCTAGGACTGAACCTTGGGACATTTCAACATTAGGATGTCTGGGTGATAGAGAGGAGCCAAACTGAGGAGGAGTGGTAATTGTGGTAGGAAGAAAATTAGGAGAGGATGTTGTGGAGAAACCAAATAAAGTGTTTTAAGCAGTAGGGAATGATTAACTGTGTCAAATACTGCAGGCAAGGAAAATACGATTAGGACCAAGAATTAAACATTGGATTTAGCAACATGGAATTCACCAGTGACCTTAATACAGAGTTTGGGCTGAATGGTGAGAGCAAAACCTTTCTGCACAGAGTTCAAAAGAGAACTGGAAGCAAAGAAAATTCTTGTGAAATTATGCCATATGGAAGGGGGGAAATTTGTATTCCGAGAGGAATTGAGACTATCAGAGGTGATACCTCCCTGGTTCTATTGTGGTCATAAATGTCTAACTGCCAAATCTAATAGTCATTTCTCATTTCCAAATTCTATTTTACTTCTTTGCAACATCACGACCTCTCTCCTTGAAACGCTGATCCCTTGGCTTAAATTATACCACTCTATTCCAGTTCTCATCCTACTTTTCACTCTTGTGATGGCTGATCAATTATTTCCTTTAGGCAAATTCTTAAAAAGTTATAACGTTGGGCCAAAATGAGAGGAAGGCTTTTGATTTACCACTTTACTAAACTGCCCTCCAAATGATGGACAAAAGTTTGACTCCTACTAGTAATGTGTAAATATGATAACTTTTCCCAAATTGTTCTAATCCTGGTTAATTTTATTATCGTATCTAATAAAAGAGTAATATGCAAATTAGGCATCACTCGGTCACAAAGATGGCCACCCCCATAGCCACAAGATGGCAGTGACCATAGCCACAAGATGGCAGTGCCCAGTCCGGCTCAGCCAAGCCACTGAACTGGTCAGACCTGTTAGCCAGGCAGGTGGTGGGGGGGAGGGGGAGGCGGGAGGCCCAAGGGGCAGAACAGGTGATCAGAGGAAGCTGGGGGTCTCCTGCCCAGGCCAGAGACCTTTACCAGAGGCCTCAGGCATGGGCAAGGGTGGAGCCGGTGATTGGAGGGGGTAGGGGCAGAGCTGGTGATCGGAGGGGCATGAGGGTGCCCCACCCAGGCATAAGGCCTGGGCCAGAGGTCTCAGGCCTGGGCAGGGGCAAGGACAGAGATCGCAGGGGCCTGGGCTCCACAGAGCCACAGATTGGAGGGGCAGGGGCAGAGCCTGCGATTGCAGGGGTCTGGGCAGCAGTGGAGCCAGCAAAGCAGGGATCTGGGGGTCCCCTGCCAGGCCTACAGCCTTGGCCAGAGGCTCAAGGTTGGAATCAGCAATGACAGGGTTCTGAGGGTCTCCTGCCCAGGCCTGCAGCTTTGGTCAGAGGCTGCAGTGGGGCAGGGGTGGAGCCCGCGATCTCAGGGCCTGGGCAGGGGCAGAGCCGGTGATCGAAGGGGTCTGGGCACGGGTGGAGCTGGCAATGCAGGGGTCTGGAGGTCCTCTCCCCAGGCCTGCAGCCTTGGCCAGAGGCTGCCAGTGGTGCAAGGGCAGAGCTGGCAATGGCAGGGTGCAATTATCAGAGCTGATGATTGCAGAGGCCTGGGCTCTGTGAAGCCGTCAATTGGAGGGGCTTGGGGGTCTTCTGCTCAGGCCTGTAGCCTTGGCCAGAGGCTGCAGTGGGGCAAGGGCAGAGCCCAAGGTCGGAGGGGCCTGGGGGTCCCCTGCCCAGGCCTGCAGCCTTGGGCAGAGGCTGCCAGTGGTGCAAGGGCAGAGCTGGCGATGGCAGGGGGCGTTATCAGAGCTGATGATCGCAGAAGCCTGGGCTCTCTGAAGCCGGCGATCGGAGGGGCTTGGGGGTCCCTTGCCCAGGCCTGCATCCTCAGCCAGAGGTTACAGGCCTGGAGCTGGGATTGGAGGGGCAGGGGTGGAGCCGGTGATTGGAGTGAACTACAGAGGAAACACCTTTTCTGACCGCTCATTGGCTAAGCTCCCTGTATGCCACTGGTAATATTCTTAGTAACTGGAGTAATAAGAATCCACAAAGGCGACCTGGGGTTTTTCCACCACACTCCTGGAGAAAAAAAAAAGAAGGTCCACTGCTGGAGGGCTAAGAAATGTCATATCTTGCCCTGAGCCGGTTTGTCTCAGTGCATAATGCCTCAGCCTGCTGACTGCAAGGTCTAGGTTCAATTCTGACCAAGGGCATGTACCTAGTTTGCATGGAAACATATCCTCAGATGAGGATAAAAAAGAAAGAAAGAAATGTCATATCCTATGAAAGATACATCTTGAAAATGCCTAAACAAAGTTGTCATTTCTTCATGGTGAAAGCACTGGAGTCTAGAGACCCCACACAACCCTGAGTACACTAACTCCCTGAGTACACTAATTTTGTGCACTGGGCCTCTAGTTATTTTATATTAGTTTCAGGTGTACAGGAAGTGGTTAGACATTTACATAATTTATAAAGTGATCCCCCTCACAAATCTAGTACCCACATGGCATGATAGTTATTACATTATTGCCTATATTCCCTAGGCTCTACTTTAAATCTCTATGACTATTTTGTAACTACCAATTGTACTTCTTACTCCCTCCTCATTTTTCACCCAGCCACTCCACGATCCCATATTGCAACTCACAGTTTGTTCTCCATCAGTCAGTTTGTCCATTTATATTATTTAGATTCCACATAAAAATAAAATCATATGAGATTTTTCTTTCTCTGTCTGACTTATTTTACTTAGCATAATACCTTCTAGGTCCATCTATGTTATTGCAAATGGTAAGATTTCATTCTTTTTTATGGCCGAGTAATATTCCATTGTACATATGTACCACTTCATCTTTATCCAATCATCTATTGATGAGAACTTAGGTTGCTTCCGTATCTTGCCTATTGTAAATGAACACAAGAGATGTATATATATTTTCTAATTAGTGTTTTAGATTTCTTCTTTAGATAGATACCCAAGTAGTTCTATTTTTAATTTTTTGAGGTACCTGTATAGTTTTCCATAGTGGCTGCATAAATTTGCAACCCCAACAATAGTAGATAAGGGTTCCCTTTTCTCTACATTCTTGCTCATACTTGTTGTTATGTTGATTTATTCATGATAGCCATTTTGACAGGTGTGAGATATCTGAATGTAGTATTAATTTACATTTCTCTGATGATTAGTGATGTTCAACATATTTCCATATGTCCATTGCCTATCTGTATGTTCTCTTTGAAGAAAATCTATTCAAGTCCTCTGGCATCTTTTTTGTTGTTGATTTGTATGAGTTCTTTATGAAATTTGAATATTAACCCATTACCAGATGTATCTACTGGCCAAAGCTCCTCCCAATTGATTAGTTGTCTTTTCACTTTGTTGATGGTTTCTTTTGCTGTGCAAAAACATTTTAGCTTGATGAAGTCCCATTGGTTATTTTTTTTTTTCTCTTGCCCAAGGCACTAAATGAACAAAAATATTACTAAGAGTAATGTCAGAGAGTATACTGCCTGTGTTTTCTTCTCGGATTTTTATGGTTTCTAGTCTTACATTTAATTCTTTGATCCATTTTGAATTTACTCTTGTATATGGTATAAGGTAAGAAGGTGGTCTAGTTTCATTTCTTTGCATGTATCTGTCCAGTTATCCCAACACCATTGATTGAATAGATGTCTTTACCCCACTGTACAGGGTTGATAAAAGCAGGTTTACAATTGTTCATATGGAGAAAGACATGCATGTTATAATTATTACAATCGCTTTATTACTAAAAATAATGTCAAAATGGCACAGTGTACTTAGGTACAATCTCTTAAGTGCTCAAATTGCCTATCTTCATTATTGACACAATCTTGTAGCCGACATTAAAGCACACTTTAGCAGAGTTCTTACCTATTTTTGCCCCCTCCCTCCATATGTTCTAGCCTCCTTTGTCATAGATTAATTGACCATACAGGTATGGGTTTATTTCTGGGCTCTCTATTCTGTTCCATTGATCTATGTATGTGTCTGTTTGCATACCATTTTAAATACTTTGGCCTTATAGTACAGTTTGGCACAAGGTAGCATGATGCCTCCAACTTTGTTCTTCTTTCTAAAGATTGCTTTGTCTATTCGGAGTCTTTTGTGGTTCCATATAAATTGTAGAATTATTTGTCCTAGTTCTATTAAAAATTCCATTGGTATTGTATATGATTGTTTTCTTAATTTCTCTGATAGTTCGTTATGGGTGTATAAAAATGTGACCAATTACTATATATTAGTTTTGTATTCTACTTCTTTACGGAATTCATTTACCAGTTCTAGTTATTTTTTAGAGGAATCTTTAGATTTCTCTCTATATAGTATCATGTCATTGGCAAATGATGACAGTTTAACTTCTTCCTTTCCAATTTGGATGTCCTTATATATTTTTCTTATTTGATAGCTGTGGCTAGGACTTCTAATATGTTAAATAAAAGTGACATAAGTAGGCACCCTTGTTTCTAATCTTAAGGAAAATGCTTTTAGCTTTTCCCTACTGAGTATGAAGTTAGCTGTGAGTTTGTCATAAAAGGATGAGAAGAAATGTGTCATCACCATTATCCACAGAATCCACACCACTATCAGATTCTAGACTGGTTCTTGGACAGAAGGATGTGAAGGACAGAAAATAAAGCCAGGTCCTTGCCAATGGTCTGGACAGCAAACTTCATGAAGACCTGGAGCTGCTGAAGAAAATTCAGGTCCACATAAGGCTGCACCACTTCTGGGGTCTTTATGTTCAAAGCCAGCACACCAAGGCCATCAGATGCTGTGGTTGTACTGTGGATGTGTCCAAGAAGAAATAAATCTATAGGCCTTGTATGTTAATAAATAGTTTATACACCTAAAAATATGACCTTAGGAGCCTTCCCTCCTCTTGCATTTTTTTCAAACAGTTTAAGGGCAGGCATTAAATCTTCTTTGAATGTTTGGTAAAATTGACCTGTGAGGCCATCTGGTTCAGAACTTTTGTTTACTGGAAATGTTTTATTTTATTAGTTATCAGTCTATGTTTCTTCTTGATTCAGTTTAGAAGAGTACGTTTCCAAGAATTTATGCATTTCTTCCAGATTGCCCAATTTGTCGGCATATAACTATTCATAGTATTCCTTCCTACGGGCGCGGTGCACGAAATTCGTGCACTGGGGGGGGGGAGTGGTTTCCTCAGCTCAGCCTGCACCCTCTCACATATTGGGAGCCCTCAGGGGATGTCCTACTGATGGCTTAGGTCTGTGACCACCGGCTCCGCCCCTTCCCAGATCCCTGCGATTGCCTCCTCTGCCCCTGCCCAGGCCGCAATCTCTGCCTGAGGCTGCAGGCCTGGGCAGAAGACCCCCAAACCCCTGCAATCGCCGGTCCGCCCCTTCCCAGGTCCCTGCAATTGCTGGTTCTGCCCCTCGGGCTCCCTCTGCTTCCCCCACCACCTGCCTGTCTAACAGGCCTGGCTACTTCAGTTGCGGGGCTGAGGCAGACTGGGCATCTTGTGGCTATGGATGCAGCCATCTTTGTCACGGAGTGATGACTAATTTGCATATTACTCTTTTATTACATAGGATAATCCTTTGTATTTCTGTGCTTCAGTATTCACTTCTCCTCTTTTGTTTGTGACATTTGTGTCCTCTCTCTTTTTTTTTTTCTTAATGAATTTGGTTAAAAGTTTATTAATTTTATCTTTTGAAAGAACCAGTTCTCAGTTTCATTGATCTTTTGTAATTTTTAGACTCTATTTCATTTATTCACACTCTGATATTATTTCCTTCTACTCATTTTGGGCTTTGTTTGTTGTTCTTTTGGTAGTTCCTTTAAGTGTAAAATTAGGTTGTTTATTTGAGATTTTTCTTGTTTCTTGAGGTAGGATTGTAATGCTATTAATTTCTCTCTTATAATTGCCTTTGTGTCCCATAGATTTTGGGTTATGTTTCATTTTTGTCTCTTTGGATTTCTTCCTTGATCTCACTGATAACTAATTCATTATTTAGTAGCATGTTACTTAGCCTCCAAGTATTTGTGTGTTTTCATTTTCTTCTTGTAACTGATTTCTAATTGTGGTTGAAGAAGATTCTTGATATAATTTCAATCTTCTTAAATTTATGGAGACTTGTTTTGTAGTCTATACTAGAAAATGTTCTGTGTGCACTTGAAAAGAATGTATATTCTGATGCTTTGGTGTAAAGTGCTATTAAAATATCAATTAAATACATATTGTCTAATATATCACTTAAAGCTGCTGTTTCCTTGCTGCTTATCTGCCTGGATGTTCTATCCTTTGATGTCAACAGGATGTTAAAGTCCCAGCAATTATTGTATTACTGTTGATATATCCCTTTAAATCTGTCAATATTTACTTTATGAATTTAGGTACATCTAGGTTGGGTAAATGTTTATGATTATAAGGGATTCATGCCTATATTATCATACAGCTTCATTCTCTGTCTCTTTTCACAGACTTTGTTTTAAAGCCTATTTTGTCTAAGGATTGCTACTCTAGCTTTTTTGTTGTTTGTTTCTATTCGCATGAAATATCTTTTCCCATTCCTTTACATTCAGTTTGTGTGTGTCTTTCGATCTGAAATAGGTCTCACGTAGATAGCATATGTATAGGTGTTCTTTTCTTACCCAGTCAATCATCCTCTATCTTTTGATGGGAACATCTAATCCATTCACATTTAAGGTGATTACTGATAGGTATGTAATTGGCAGTTCCTTATTTATATATTTTCTTCTTTTTTAAAAAATATATTTTTATTGATTTCAGAGAGGAAGGGAGAGGAAGAGATAGAAACACTGATGATGAGAGAGAATCATCAAATAGCTGCCTCCTGCACAGCCCCTACTGGAGTTCAAACCCACAACCCAGGCCCATACCCTGACCTGGAATTGAACCAGTGATCTTCTGATTCATAGGTCAATGCCCAACCACTGACCTACACCAGCCAGGCTCTTCTTCTTCTTCTGAAAGAATTCCCTTTAATATTTTTGTAATATTGTTTTCTTGTCTAAGAAGCTCTTTATCTCTCCTTCAATCTTAAATTCTTCCTAGGTAAGTAATCATGGTTGTAGGTCCTTGCTTTCCATCACTTTAAATATTTCATGTCAACCATTTTCTAGTGTGCAACGTTTCTGCTGAGATATCAACTGACAGTCTTATGGGTGCTGCCTCATAGGTAACTGCTTTTCTCTTGCTGCTTTTTCTTTAAAAATGTTTTTACTATGATTTTATATAGGAAGAAGGGGAAGGGAAAAGTGAAGGAGTGAGATAGAAACACTGATGAGAGAAATATCAATTGGCTGCCTCCTTCACACCCCTTACTGGAGATTGAATCCACAATCCAGGCAATGCCCTGACTGGAAATTGAACCAGTGACCTCTTGGTGCATAGGACAATGCTCACCAACTGAGCCACATTGGCCAGGTGTCTCTTGCTCTTTGGAGATTCTCTCTTTGGCTCTGGTTAGGTGGTTCAGTTGGTTGGAGCATCATGCTGTACACCAAAATGTTGTATGTCAGGGACATACCTAGGTTGCAGGTTTGATTCCAAGTTGGAATGTATACAGGAAGTAACCAATCAATGTTTCTCACATCAATGTTTCTCTCTCTCCCTTACCCCTTCCTTTCTCTCTCAAATCAATAACTTATCCTCAGGTGAGGATTAAAAATAAAGGGTTGTCTTTAACCTTTGGTATTTTAATTATGCTAGTCTTGGTGTGGGTCACTTTGGGTTCACCTTGTTGGTGACTCTGCACTTCCTGGGATGTATGTCTATTTTCTTTACCAGGTAATGGAAGTTTTCAGTCATTATTTCATCAAATAGATTTTCAAACCCTGGCTCTCTGTTCTTTCCTTCTGGTACTCCTATAGGCAAATGTTGGTATGCTTGATGGTGTCCCAGAGGCCTCTTAACCTTCCTCATTTTTTAACATTCTTTTTTCCTTTTGCTGTTCTCATTGTTTCCCACTACCTTACCAGGTGTATCAGTTAATAATGCGGATTTTGTAATCAAAGAAAACACGGTAATTTCAAGAGAAACATCAAACGTGCTTTATTCAAAGTAATGTTCATCACTAGCTACACATTTCCCCCATCTTTCAGGTAATTTATGGATACCATCCCAATAGAACTTTTCTTGTTTTGAGGCAAACCATTCAGAGACCCAATTTTCCACTTCTTTGTATGTTTTGAAGTGCTGCTCAGAAAGTACTCTGTATGCCATCGATCAGAACAAGTGATAACCTGAAGGAGCAAGGTCTGGTGAATACAGCAGGTGGGTTAATACTTCCCAGGCAAGATCTTTTAACGTGTCTTTAACTGGTTTTGAAGTGTGTGATGTTTCTATCACTCTCTTCCCTTCCTCTCTAAAATCAATAAAGATCCTATACAATAAAGAGCTAATATGCAAATGGTCAACATGCCTCCATGCCATCAATGGCTCAGACACTCAACAGCAGGGTGAGAGGAATGGGGACCAGCCAGACACAAATGAGCTCGTGAGAGAAATAGGGACCAGCCAGGCACAAATGAGCTCACGAGAGAAGAATGGGGACCAGTTAGGCTGTGGCCCGAGAGAGGGACAAGCCGCATGCCCCACAGTCCCCAGAGGCTACACCTGCAGCCCAGGAAAGGGACAAGCCACCCACCCTGCAGTCCTGGGCACCAGCAGCTGCATCTGCACCTGTGGCCTGGGAGAGGGATAAGCCACTCACCCCATGGTTCTGGGCACCTGTGGCCAGCCCAGGCAAAGTCAGCCCAGGTCCTGGGTGCCTGCGACCAACCTGAGGAGGGAATCCTGGGTCCCGAGTGTGGGGCAAAACACGGATGGTTAGGGGCAATCAGGCCAGCAGGGGAGCAGTTAGGGGCGATTAGGCAGGCAGGCAGAGGTTGTTAGAGATAATCAGGCAGGCAGGTAGGCAGGCGAGCGGATAGGAGCCAGCGGTCCTGTATTGCGAGGCAGTTGGACATCTCCCAAGGGGTCCTGGATTGGAGATTGCAGGGCTGAGGGACCCCGCGCCCTGTGCATGTATTTTGTGCACTGGGCCTCTAATCTAATCTAATAAAAGAGTAATATTGAAATTGACTGTTTCTACGGTATGCCTAAGCCACGCCCACCAGCTAATCAGAGTGGCTGTATGCAAATTAACCCAGCCAAGATGGAGGCCGGCAGTCACGGAGCTAGAATAAACAGGCACCTTCCATTGCAGCAGGAGTAAGCTGTCTGCCAGCTGGCTGGGCCTCTCTGTGCTCCAGGCAACATACTTGCAACATTGTTGCAATTATAGAAGCCTCGGAGCTGAAGCAAACAGCAGGCCTGGGCACGACTACTAAGGCAACATTTTTTCAATTATAGAAGCCACAGAGCTGAAGAAGACAGGAGGCTTCGTTACCTGCCTAGGCCTTGGCTTAAAGGAACAGTATCAATTATAGAAGATAAATAAACCCCAGAAACCTGCTTCCAGCTAGCCTTGCTGGGACATTGGGTCAACGGGAGCTGTGGGCAGCCTGAAAGCCTGCAAACAGCCATCAGCCCCTCACCCAGGCTGGCCAAGTACCCCAGGAGGGACTCAAAACCTGAAGGGACTGTGGGCAGCCTGAAGGCCTGAAAACGGCCCTCAGGCCTGCACCCAGGCTAGCCACACCCCAATGAGGTGAGGGTCCACACTGGGGGTTTGGCCAGGCTGCAAACAGCCATCAGCCCCTCACCCAGGCCAACCAGGCACACCAGCAAGTGGACCTCCCCAGAGGGGTCCCAGACTGCGAGAGGGCACAGGCCAGGCTGAGGGACCTCCCGAGTGCACAAATTTTTGTGCACCGGGCCCCTAGAATATTATAAAAAAAGAACACTGTATTGTGAATAAATATTTGAAGAACTACTTTTAGTGGCCCATTTTCCTTTCTTCCAGCACCAAGTTTAACTTACTACTTCTGGCAAAACTAAACTATAAGAAAATTCAGTCACATTGTGTCATTTAGAAAGACTATAATCTGAGCAACTTTATAACATAAGGAAAAAAGTTAATAAATATACAGTAGTTGAAAACTGGCTTGTTAAGAAAAAGAACAAAAGAAAGTTGATTTGTTTGAATCACCTTGATATTTAAGAATACAGAGATTTGCACTGGCCAGTTGCTCAATGGTTAGAGTGTTAGCTTGTGGACTGAAGGGTCTTGGGTTTGCTTCCTGATCAAGGGCATGTACTTTGACTAGGCTCATGGGAGGCAACCAATTGATGATATTTCCCTTATTCTTCCTCCCCTCCTCCTCCCTCCTTTCCACACTGTCTGAAAAATCAATGGAAAAAATATCCTTGGGTGAGGATTAAAAGAAAAAAAAATACATAGACTTTATCATCTTTCTGTATCCTGCAAAATGGATTCATTAAAAAAAATTTAGCACTTTCTGTAAATAGTTACCATAAAAAATTCCAGACTCAAAATAAATCCTGAAAAATGTCTAATTGTTATTGATTATATATCATCAAAGGATAGAAGAATTCAAATGTGCTGACAAATGTACTCTATATAGGTGGAAAAAGACTACGTCAGAGAGCCAGAAAAACTGTATCTATTTTTAACAAACTCTGAAAATAGTCTACTGAAGTATCAATTAATATATCTCATCTATAATGAAAGCACAAAGCCAAAAAAAGGAAAATTAATGAGATTAATAAATATTTCATGTAAGTTCTAATTGCTATGGATACTTTTGAAATCGTATTAAATGGCCTTGACAGAATAGTTTTAAAATGCACTGCAACTATTGACCACATGGAATACATATTTAGTAGTAGAGGCAGAGGATGCAATCACATGCACTCTGATACCTGGCTTCTTCCCAAGCATTTTATTTTTTATCTTCGGCTAGCCCTAGACTATTGATTGCTTCCATATTGGTGTCTCATAACTATAAAAAACAAAAGGAAAGAGAATTCACACTAGAATATCCCATTCAGCACCCTTTGAGAAGTGTGTCCCATCCTAATCACTGTTCTCAAGCCTTCTAAATTAAAACTATTCTATATATTTCAGATCTTTCCCTTTTGTTTCCTATAAGCAGATCTCAGAAGTATGTTCAAAATATTTTGTTTGTTACCCTTATCTTACACAATATTAAGAAACTGACCCAAAATTGATGAAAGACCTAAACATAGCACCTGAAACTGTAAAACTCCTAGAAGAAAAAGGTAGAAGTAAAGCTTTATGACATTGGATCTAGCAAAGATATGACACAAAAGCCCAGGTAACAAAAGCAAAAATAGGCAAATGGACTATATCAAACTTAAAATTCCACATCAAAGGACACAATCAACACAGTGCAAATGAGAAAAAAATATACCTGTATATAGTATATCTGATAAGGGGTTCATATCCAGAATCCTACATAATAAAAGCCTAATATGCAAATTGTCCCCTCGACTGGGAGTTCAACCAGGAGTTCAACTGCTCACTATGGCATGCACTGACCACCAGGGGGCAGAGTGGAACATGGAGGGCATCAGTGATGCGGCACTGGCAGCGGGCACCAGTGGAGGTGCTGCTGGCCCCAATGAGCCTGATGAGAGCAGGACCGCAGAGCAGGTGAGTGGGTGGTGCCAGGCCAAGGCAGGTGCGAGAGGGGTGGGGTGGACGGATGGCAATTAGCGGTGGTGGGCAGGGCCACTGCCTGGCTCCCAGGTGCTAAGGGAGCCCAGCGGAGGGCCTGGCTCCAACCAATCACCCCACAGATGGTGACCAGCAGCCAGCAGACCCTGATCACCTGACTGGAATCAAGCCCCAGGCTGGGACGGGACCTGGGGGTGGGTGGTGGCAATGAACCTCCCACGGCGACATCTGGGCAGGGGCTACGACCTCTCACTGGCTACCTGGGGGTGGGGGTGACGGGGATGGAGGTGCAGTGAGAATGCGGGATGTCCCCCGAGCTCACTCTCATTCCCCCTGCTACCCTCCTTTGGGACACCAGGGCTCGAGTGCTGGGGAAGTGCCTGCACTCAGGTGCCAGGTGCCCACGAGGAGCCTGCCCTGCACCAGCGCAATCTCTTCCAGGTGAGCTGGGCTGCAGCCACCAGGACCACAGGGGCCAGTTGGGCTCCCTGGGGGCTCACACAGGAGCCGGTCTGTGAGGCCAACCGGGAGAGAGTACACTGCCACCCGCCTTCCATGCAGCACTGCTGAGCAGTCCAGAGGCCCATGCTGCATCCAGCCGCACTCACTGCATCTCCATGTGGCAACTCGGGTGCTGTGACTCAGGCAGAGGGGGGCATGTGGGGTCCCAGGGCCCAGTTGCTGCCCAGGGCCCAGAGGTCAGCTGGGATCTGACCTTCCATGCCAGATGCTCAGACTTTGATCGCCGGCCTGGCCTAGGAACCGCACCTATGCACAAATTTCATGCACCAGGCCTCTAGTATATAAATAACTCCTATGAACTCACAACAAAAATCAAATAACCCAATTGCAAAATATGCCAACAACTGAGAAATTTCCCAAATAAGATATATAAATGGCCCACAAGCATAATGAGAAGATGCTCAACATCATTAATCATCAGATAAATGCAAATCAAAACTACAATGAGATATCACCTCAAACCTGTTAGGATGGCTACTGTAAAGAAAAACAAGAACAGGAAATAACAAGTGTGCATAAGAATGTAGAGAAATTGGAACCCTCATGCACTATTAGTGAGATTATAAAATATGCAGCTGCTATGGACGACAATATAGAGGTTCTCAAGAAATTTAAAAAAGAACTACCATATGATCCAGCAAAAGCACTTCTTAGTATATAATGGAAAGAATTTCAAGCAGGTTCCCAAAGAGATTTCCACACCTATGTTCACAGCAGCACTATATGTAATAGCCATGAGGTGGAAGCAATCCAAATGTTCATCAAGAGATGAATGGATAAACAAAATGTGTATTCCAAAGTATAAATACAATGGAATATTATTCAGCCTTAAAAGGGAAATAATCCTGTCACATGCTACAACATAGATAAACCTTGAGGCCATCACACTAAGTGAAATAGCCAGACATAAAAAGACAAGTACTGTATGATTTCACTTATAATGAGGTATCTAAATTAATCAAATCTATAGAAATAGAAAGTAGAATGGTGGTTACCAGGGACTAAGGGAAAGGAGAAATGGGGTTGTTATTCAATAGGTACAGAATTTCAGTTTTGCAAGATGAGAAAGTTCCGGAGATCTATTGCACAACAATCTAAACTAATAAAAGTGAAATATTAAAATTAACCGTTTCTCCGAGACAGGGTAAGCCACGCCCACCAGCCAATCAGAGCGGCTGTATGCAAATTAGCCCAGCCAACATGGCGGCCGCCACTCACGGACCTGAGTAAACAGCCCTTTCCATTGC